>BMAW01122535.1:396412-460985 GCA_019974015.1 Nephila pilipes | reverse complement strand
ATATATATATATATATATATATATATATATATATATATATATATAATGTGTGTGTGTTTTGAATGTTCTAAAACTTATTTTAAATTGTACTTTTTTATGACTTTAGAAATCAATTTTATGAGTAATCTATGAGGTTTGAGGGAAACATACGTTCATATATAAAAATATAAAAGCACAGCCTTTATTTTTTCTTTTATTTCCTAATTTTCGATGTTTTCCCTTCTTAAAATAATAAAATCCTCTTTCCTAAATCTAAAAAGCTACATAAAATATTCAAAATAAATGAATCATTATGTATATATCCGAAACAGAGGCGGTTCTATGTTTCTCAAAATCTTTCGAAACAGTTAAATATTCTTTACTTGTTGTCTAATCGATTACGAAAAAAGGACAAAATCTTAGAGTGCAAAATCTTAATAAATAAACATAATTCTAAACTTCCTATCACCATCGATAAAAGAAGTATCTTTAAATGCGCGATAGGTGTTTATCACTTAAATATTCAGACAGGCGAAAATTTCCTGTATTGCGACAAGCGACGATAGTTACAAATGAATAAATAAAAAAAGATAAAGTGCAGGTGGATACTAAACTTTCGTCGGTTTTCCAACATACTAAAGCCTTACTTAACCTTTCTGTTTGAGAAAAAATGCACGATAGGAGTTTATCACTTTAATTTTCAGACAGGAAAAAATTTCCTGTATTGCAACAAGAGACGATATTTACCACTGAACAAGTAAAATAAGATAAGGAATTGATGGATATTGAACTTTCTTCTGTTTTCCAACATACTAAAGCATTATTGAATACTTTCGTTTCAGAACGCTCTACGACGTGTATGTAAAACGTGAATGATATGGAGTATTTAACATATTTTGCACCTCTGTGCGCTATTGTGCTTGTTGTGATATACAACATAATGCATTCCAAAAAGAGAAAGTTGCCTCCGGGACCATTCAATTTACCGTTTGTAGGATATTTGCCATTTCTTGGAGAGAAGCCTCACATAACGTTCCAAAAGCTTAGCGAAAAGTATGGCCCTGTTTTCAGGTGAGCAAGTTTTCATAATTTTTCTGTTTGACTTTTGTTTAAAATTTAACATCGATAAATATTTATTCTAAGAAAAAATGTGCATAAATTGTAGCATTCTAGATCAATTGTTATTGTTTTTGTAATAACATTGGTTTGTATATATTAAAGAATTTTGACATTTAAATTCATTTCATTTTTTGTACTCTTGTTCAAATTAATATCTCGTCCTGTAAAATCCTTACATTTCATTGTACGTGAGAATAGCTCAGTCTACATTTATTGAAATTTTTAAGTGCAGTTGATATCTGCAGGAAACATATGTTGTATACGAAATATAAATTTTTACTTCTGTTACTTTTTTTATCTTGCACTATATTATGTCTTGGCCTTTTCCTTACTGCACCTTCCTTTGGTAATTATTTTAAACTGAACATAATATTTGTGTGAAATATCATTAAAAGAAATAAAGCTATTTATTCTTTGAGTAACTACGATATTGCCCTTGTACTTTTTTCCTCTATAAATTATACCCTCTAGAATACTCCTTTTATCTTCTATTTACCTCAGAGGTCAGAGACAAAATGTGAGTTTTTTTAATCGTATTTAAGCTAACTTCATAAGTGACTCTTTGCATTTTTAGTTTCCAAATCATCTATAAATACGACAATATCATTTGTAATATCAGAATCTTCTATTTTTGCATGCAGTTGATTTTTTGCCATTTAAAATTTGACTATAACACCCTTACCAAATTTAATTCCTTTTGCAACTCTTAAAAATAATATAGTTTTCAACATATATTTTTATATTGGTATTAGAATATATGGACAATTATCTTGAGAAAAGACTTAATAATATATATAATATCCTTTGTATCACTCTTAACACCTGCTATAGAGCGTATTTTACAATTAATTGAACCTCTCTGTTCTTTTTTTTAAGTTTAGACGAATGTCCAAAAATTCTTGATTCTTTTTTCAATTAAGAATTATCGGATATATTAATATATTATGTACATAATCAAGCATCTATTTTCCACAAAATTATTCAAAAGATTGAAGCTGAACATATTTCAGCTACAGAAATTAGTCTTATTTCAAACGATTTTGACCTTCGATACAAATCATGGTTTAAAGAAAATTTATTCCTTTAAAAATAAAAAGAAAGAAATTGTCAAACTTAAAGCAATCAAATCCGAGAAAGCGAAACAGTAACCAAAAGATATGCAGAATTTTTACCAAACATGTTTCCAATATGTCGAAGAATGGTCTGAAATTAATATTACAGGAAATAATAGTTTTGAATTGTTCTTTTTTTTTTTTTTTTTATTCATCGCAAGTAAATTGTGCAAGCATTGAAAATAGTGTTGAGTTTTTATCGAAAGAATTCCTCATATTAAAATTGATCATAATTGTCTGTTTGAATAAATTAGAATATTTTAAATTCTGATAAATTAGTACAATGGGAAAATGAACAGGTTGAAATTGATAAATGATGGGTGGAATTATTTAACCATTTCAAACATGAACACATTCCATATGAAAATTTAGTTATTCTTGTTGAATTTACGTTCCTGGAACTAATGCTACTGTTGAAAGATTTTATTCAATTGATAATGATTTTTGGACAAGTGAGAAATCAAGATTAAATGTTGGTACTCTAGCTGCAGCGCTTACCGTAAAACTCAATATGAAGGATATTCTTGCTCCGATATTTCCAATATATTGTTAGACAATGATATATTGACAAAAAATATTCATTAATTGGAAAAATACTCGTTTAATTAAACAATTAAAATAGATGTCAGCATAATTATTTTATTTTTGTTTGAATTAATAAATGTTTAATTTATTTACGCTGTACTTTTTTATTAAATTTTTTCGTACTCCTTTTCATTGTAAAAAAATTGGTCACCTTATGATTATAACTGGTACTGTCTGGATTCAGAAAAAAAAAGGCACATCGTACTCATTTTAGAGAGAGAGAAATCAAAAAAAAAATTCATCTTATTTATAAAATGTGTAGCACCGGCAGTTCCCTCCTGTATTGTTAATTGCACATGGCATTTTTCAAAATCGTCTCCGGGCAAATCGAAATTCCAGTTTCGATTCCATGAAAGAAATGGTGAAGAGCAATGAGGGACTTCAGAGAGATGTCAGATACGCGTTAACCTTCAAATTCTTGTGATGCATGTTGGGGACGCTTGTACCACCTCCTTTGCAGTCCTCGTCATTTAATAACGGTTTTGATGCTAAGGGAATCAAACATAAGTTATTGAAAGTTCCGGAGTCTTCAGAAATTATCTGCAAGACCCAACTGATTACTGTAATGATGTTTATATAAATAAACATCATTACAGTAATCAGTTACTTGATGTTGTTAAACTCTCGGCCTTCGTGTGTTAGATAATTCTCTTTTTGAGGTGTCGATGCGATGTTATCAATTTTTGAGCAAATCAATTCATATACGATATGCATTTTAAAAGCTTTTAATTTATTCCTTTGTACACATTTCGCGGTTATCGTTTTTTCTTCTGGGAAGTTTTGAAAAATGAAAACAAACAGTGAACTTTAAATTCCAAAAACAACTTTCTTTTAAATAATTCTCAGGAAGATTATGGGGTATAGTAATGTGATGTTGGACTATTGGTGGTTTTCTCTTCACTAAACTTGGGGGGGGGGGCTTTTTGTAATTTGAATTATATACGATTAGAACTCCTTACCAATTCAAATTGAACGTGATTAGGTAAATTAGATGAAGATAAAAAAAATTTAATAAATTGATTTAGAAGCAATGATATATATCAGTGAAATAAAATTGAAAGGAAAGTGAAGGGCAATGTAGGATAATGACAAGTTCATAAATATTTGTAAATTGAATCATTGTGATTGATCATTTGTTTTGAAATTAGATGCGATTCCTAGCTATCGTAATAGGATTTGACCCATTATAAATAAGAAAAACGCTTGAATTGGAACGAATGATTTGAAGAGCTATACCTTATATTTGAATATAAACTAGGATTAACTGAGTTAGAGGGATTCAAAAGAAAGCGACGTTGCATATTTTTTGTTGATAGATAATAAACTGTGTTGTCTGTTCTGACATATCTTCAATCGGAGTTTTCAACTTATTGACGATTTAATCAGCCTTGTAAGACGACAACGGACTTAAATAATGAGGGAACGCCGTAAATAAGAACGCCGTAACAGAAAAAAAATTAATAAATGGTAAATTTTTGTTCTTTCATGTTTATGGAATCGAAAGTGCGTCAAATTGTTTGATAGAAAAAGCATGCGTGTTATAATGAGTAAAATAGTTTTATATTGAAGATAGTTCAGTCTTAAATAAAACTTCATGTTTAGAGAAGTTATTCAATTTCATTATCCTCGGGTAAGTAGGTAGACAATCCTCTAGCGGATTGAGCTCACTTAAGATCTGTTGAGTTATTAATTAACACAGACGTTTGTATGTAAGCATTACGGTCCATTTTTGTAGTTTTCTTCCTTTTCTCTAAAAGAAGTTATATAATCCATATTAATCTCTGTCCAGAATTCCCAAATAATTTACTGTTAAATAACGAAATAGCAAATGAATTTAAACTATCGCGCTCTATATCGCAATTTCAGAGACTTTATCAGTATATAACGATGTAAATAATTTAAATCTCTTAAATATTCGTTATACCGCTCTTCAAGATCATGATATATAATTATAGGTAGATGTTATGACAATCTTTAGTAGGTAACCTGCAATCTGCAAATGAAGTCACATATAATAATTGACCTTCTCTTGGCATCTCTTAGTTTTGAACTCTTTGAATTGAAGTAATTTCTTGATTCATGTGATTAATTTGAATTCGAAGTCTATCATTTTATGCATTTGTGATAAAAGGTATTTCATCCGATTTAATCTTTCTTCAATAACTTGATTCCATGTTGTTCTATTGGAGTCGGATTTCACTCGAGTAGCTGCATTTTTGAGGTTATCTAAACTTGTATCATGTTATTTCTCATATTTTTCTCATCTAAAAATCATATACAAAATAGTTTTATTTCAGTTTTATAGGAAGGATAATCATCTATCCTTGTAAACACGCAATACTTAATTCCTATTTCCGCATAAAAAATGGTTATCCTCAATTGCTCTCTTTCTATATATTTGCCAATATATAAAAAGATATAAAGATATATATTTGATGATATCATACTTTGAATAATAATAGTTTGCACATTCAATACTGATACGTATACCGTTTCAAGTATCTCTGGAATGATTTCTTATAATATTACAATTTTTATATCTAGGAGAATTTTGATACTTTTGAATCAATTATTAGACCGCATTGTCAAAAAATATGTAATTCATGAAATAATACTTTTTTTTACAACTAGTTACTAAGAACTTGTTACTAAGAGCATTAGGAGAGATGCTATCAAAAATTTTATTTTATTTCTAACAGAATTTTATATTTAAGTTTAAAAAAAGCATACTTTTGTTTTTGTGTGTATATCATTTCTCTTTCAGATTGCGTCTTGGCATGTCTACAGCCATCATAATCACTGATTACAATATTATGAAGGAAGCTTTCAGTAAATCAGCGAGTTTAAATCGACCTCCAAATTTCAGCCAAACTGTACCAGATGGAATGGGTTTGTATTTTGATTTCTATGCTTCAAACAAAATATACTGTCATTAAAGTAGCTATTATTATATGAGTTAAAATTGTTGCCTTTTTTGTTATGATCACTTCTGAATTTCTTCCGTGGCTGTAGCCTAGTGGTAAATGTCGTGAACTTGCCATGGGCATTCTTTCCGTCGAGTCGAGGGTTCGATTCCTTTTGCCACTAAAAAAACCCACGGCATTGCTGGGTTGATGCACATTAAATCTGCCGAATCTCCAAGACGTGATATGAAAGTTTGGAGAGGGAGGTACCAGCTCTTAAATTCTCCACGTCATTTGGCCGATTTCTGTCACCAGCAGAAATTGCGTTGCATCGAAGTATGTTGTTAAGAAAGAATCAATTAAACAAGATAAAGGTATTTGTCATAATGTAAAAGATAGATCATTATTTAGTAGGTGAATTTCTCATGGTAAAAAGAAAATTCAGGTGAATTAAAATAAAACTAATTTCAATTCCGGGTTCAAAAGAGAGATATTCCTTTACTTTAAGCATGTCAAACACGCGACCTACAGCGATTAACATTGGAGGCTTGTCAGCATACCATTATGAGACGAAGATGTTTAAAAAAATATCGTGGATTAATTTTTTAATTGCTAGATATGCATAATTAGTGGTAACGTGCCAGAACTTTCGTCAATGAATTATTATTAATCATGTTGAATCTCGACGTATCGTTCTTTCCACCTCTTGGAACGGATGTTTTAGCACCCGATAACAGTGCCTTTGGTTTTGTTACTTCTTGGTTGTTGTGCTGTTCAGGATGTAAGGAAAAGGATTGTATTTCTTCATTTGTACTGTTATTTAATGTTGAGTAAAGTCAAAGTCTGGAAAAAAAATATTAATTTTTATTAATTTTTTTTATTATTTTGTGTTAACTATTACTCATCCATATTAAGCCATTGTGGTCAGTATATCTTTATCAAAACCAGGTGGGAGAAAAAAAGAATAAGTATAAATATTTTTTTCACGCAATATGTAAAGTGCAACTCCTTAAAAACAAAAAGTAATTTTAGAGGGCCTCAAAGAAATTTAAAACGACTTTATAGCCTATATTAATAGCTGAAGTAAAGTAAAGGGAGAAAACAATATTTTTGGCTTCAAACAATATTTGTATTGTCAAAGGGCATCCAACAAATAGGATCAACCAAATCAAATGTCAAATAGTTCTTTGTTTATAAATTCAAATGCAGTAAGGATTTTCAAAATACACTTAACGTTAAAATAAAAAAAATATTTTTCAAAACGCAATGCCATTTCTGTGAAATTTTTATCCGAATTCTTTTTTTTTCTTTAAAAAATAAATTCAAATAATTCCAATTGAAACCCTTAATAACGACGTTTCTCAAATTTCATTGATTTCTGTTTATCACTAAAAAATCAAAACAAAATGATGTGACAGTCGCGACCCAGTGATTAATAACTTCAAATATAAACCTTTAACTTTGGTCTTAAGGATCCCGTCTACCAGCCATTTTGATTTCGTGGATATGATTTTAATCCTATGGAATTTCGACTTCCGTTCTCAAATCTTTACCATTTCATCTATTTGAATAAAGTGCTACTGAAAAAGCAAAAAAAAAAAAAAAAAAAGATGGCTTCTGGGGAATAATTTTTTTTATTTAGCGTTTTAGCACAGCGGCGTTTTAAATGACCTCATTATCGGAATGTGAGGGACTACCAAATGAAATTGGTTTCTTATGTGTGGTCGTAGCAAAATCAAAATTTAGTTGTTGAGTTAAAATTGTAATGTTTTAGTTGTTGTGAATTTGAGATTTTTTTTTATCTAAGAAGTCTTAGTACACACATTACCTAAAAATTTATAATAGCATTTAGAAATTCTGTAATCTTTTTTCTGCATAAAAAGATGCATTTTACGAGTATATATTTCTTGCTGAAAATATTTGCTCTAATATTTTGAACTAACGAACGTTGCATTTAAAACTAATCTGGAATCGAGATTCTCTCATCTTAATTTTTGAAGATTTTTATCTTGTTTTAGTAAAGGAATAAAAACAATTAATTTAAGCATGAACCGACTACTGTAAAAATCGTCTTTCAAAAGAAATGATGAAGCAAGTCTGATCGAATATGGATAAAAATGTGTTTTGTACGGAAAAAAGAAAAATCGAAGATTTAAATTTCGAAGTTTTGCTAAAAACTTTCAAATTTACTTTTCCTCGGGTTTTCAAAGATTATATGTAAATTAAATATTTTACATCTTTAATTTTAAAATTTTAAATCACCTAAATCAATTTTAATTTTAAAAAAAATAAGGAACTGGTCTCTAATGTCAATTGAAATGCTTGTATTAATTTTTGTCTCAAAGTGTCATTCAGTGGAAACTCGTAAAAATAAATTCTCTCGTAAATTTAATCGTGCTCGCTTTTCTAATTACTTGCAAAATTCAAAAGATAAATGCTTTTGCATTTTTCTTTTCTCATGATGCATTTCGACTTTTTTAATCTTAAAAATAATTCAAATTTTTATAGGCTTAAGTTCTGTCAACGGTCAGGAATGGATTGAACAGAGACGATACACTGTGAAAACTATAAAACACATGGGCTTAGGAAAATCAAAATGGCAAAATTTTGTTCAGGTAAGAAAAATATTGAAGCATAATTCTTTTGAAAGCTATGTTTCTGGTGCTGCTTGAAAGTACAAATATATTAAAAATCAAAAGTCTTATTTAAAGTGTGTGTTTTTTATTTTCGTGAACATTAAAGAAACTCAAGAAATATTCGGCAAAACAAACTTTCAAGAATTCTTTGCAAGAAAAGCCAACACACTATTTAATTTTAATAAAATGTTTTTCTTACATGTTATATCTGATGATGTATAAAAATTTGAAGACTCAAAATTAACAAAATACCGTTAAATAATTATAAAATTAAATTTTTTTAATAATTTTTAATAATTATAGAACTGTTAAAGTAGTGACCAAAAACATTGGGGCATAACATAACTTATAATAAAAGCTCATTAAATATTTTTTAATGTGTTGAGCCTCCTTTATATTGTATGATTTCATTAAGCCTTTTAGTTACTGATTTCGCCTGAATTTCTTTAAAAAAAATGTTTAATTTTTTTTCTTAAGCTGATATGAATCATTCTCTAAAACCACTTTTGTTAGAAATTTTAAATGTATAGATCCTATTTTCTAAACAATTCCAAGTGCGCTTACTAGGATAAAATTTGGTTTTTGCACAGGTTTCAGATTAATTGTGTTCAGTTTTACAAAATCCAAAGTCTGAAAATATGAGCTTTATGTTTTCGGTCATTTTGATTAAACTGGAAAATTGATAAGATCCATTTGGAACGCTTTGTTTCAAATTTCGTTTTGAAATACCGAAATGAACAAATTTATTCTTTCAACAATTGAATGAAGATTTCCAACACCGATAGCACTCATACAGTTCAAGGCCATCTGGTTTATCTGGATAAGTTTCACAAAAGGCGTATGATTTTTCATTTCACGTTCAGTCACCGATTTCCACAACATTACTCGTATCTGCTTGCCATCACTTTCAGAAATATTGATTTGTTCTCATTTACAAATAAAACAGAGAGCCAAAACTCTGGAGGCTTTTGATTATAGATTTTAGCCAATTATTGTCAAGCTTATCGATTTACTTCAGAAAGGAATCGTGTTTTTTTTTTCAACCTATTCGCCCATAAAAATTAAACTTTCTGATAATGATTCTGAGTTTTTTCATTGACAAACTTTTTAAGCCTTTGGGGCGATTCCAATGTCAAATCGAACGATCAGCCGTTCCACACTTTCAGAGAAACGTCTTGGACGTCCTGCACGTGGCATATGTTCCACTAAATTTGTCCTGTACTTCGAAATAATGTTATGAACTGTGAGTTTGCTTAAATGTAGAATTTTTCTGTTTTCCTCAAAGATTCTCTATACTTCCAATGATGAATTATAAGTTTTTAAATGTCTACAGAGAGAGAAATTTTTAAAGTTTTTTTGATCCATGTTGGTCTTAAGCTCAAATTTTGAGTTTCAAATCAAACTTCAAACAAGATTAGAAATCTTTTTGTGCAGTAATTCTGCCCGAATTGGCTATTTATAGTACTTGTTTCATCAATGCCCTAATACTCTTTTTCCATTATTTTTAGTTAGGACACAAGTACATAATTTTATTAATTATTTAACCATATTTTATGCTAATTTTGAGCTTTTTAAATTTTATTTAGTTGTCAGACATGATATGATTGAAAACGTTTTATGAAATTTGAGTAGTCAATTTTTCTTTCAAAAAATGTTTAAAAGTTGTTTCTTTTTTGCCCCAATACTTTTTGAGCTACTGTATAAAAGTTCCCTCATTAATAAGATGTGAGAACTAAATAAATTGTTTTTTTTTTTTAGTATCTTCAGTCTCATGGACAAATTTAAACAATTGACGAAAATGTTTAATTCTGTGAAGGACTTAAGAAATAAACTGAAAAAAATATTTAATTTTTTTTCATAGAAGACTGTAACTGTACAATGAATTTGATCTAAATACAAAAAAGCAGATTATAATGAATTCTCTCATGAGAAAGTATTATCTTAGCCATAATAAATGAAAAAAAAATTCCTCTCTTAGCACTAATTGTAAAAATGTATATTTATTTTCACAAGGATGATAAGCAAATGTTTTATTTCCGTTAATATTATGTTACACTTATGTATATACATGATAACATTCTCTCTACTCAATTCATTACACAGATAATTCAAATTTCATATTATTCAAATTTCGTGCCAATTTTCATGTTTTAAATAAATAAAAATTAGATTAATCTGTGCTTTTTAAATCTCCTGAACTTGAATTTTCAAAACGATTTTCTCTCTAAATGTACCAGGTTTTAAATTAAAATGTTAAGAAATATACAGAGTTATTCAAAATGAAATATTCGATTTCAAGATTCTATGTTTCTGAAAATAAACGACACTGAATATTTAGTAACACAAAAGTACAAAGGAAAAATACGGAAGTTTTATATTATGAATCTATAGATGGCTCTAGTGTCCTTCGTAATGATATTCCACGAAAAGTGTTTCAGAAGCTTTCACGGAACGACCTTGCATTTGGATCGATCGTAATAAACCAGAAGACATGATTCTATACTGCTGGCCACCTAAGTCACTTGATACGGTCCTATGCGATTTCTACCTTTGGGGCTTTGCTGAAGATAAAATATCTGCGCCATCATAAAAATTTATGAAAACGGAAACAACAGATTTCTTCTGCTTACCACTTAGTCAATTACCACTGAGACTTAGCATCGTGTTTGGCAGGAACTTACATACCGAAATGACATTATACGTAAAAAAGCACTAGTAAAAAAACTATTTTCTATTTGCATTCATGTATTATTTATGTAAATATGGAAATTGGAAATCAGATGATCTATTTTGAATAATACTGTATTTTTGCTATTGCAAATTTGTATGCCGATCAAAACTCCATTTGAATATTAAAAAGTTTTAAAACAGAATCCAAAAGAATATTTTAGTGTATATTGTGAAAATAAAATTTTAGCATTTTTCTTATGTATATAATCTTAGAGTAATTTATATTTGTTTTCAAACCAAATGTTCTTTTATTTAACAAAATAATAAAATTATGTATACACTATTTATAAATTATTCAAGTTGAATTCCAAAATTATGATTTTCCTCATTGTATGCCAGGAAGAATCTATTTAGATGGTTTGCCTTTCTCTCTCTCTCAGCACAAAACATAGTAATACATGAATACACAGGAATAATTAGTAATATAAGAATACAAAGGGAAAATGCAGAAGTTTTATATTATGAAACTATAAATGGCTCTTTTGTGTCCTTCGTGATGCTATTGCACGATAAGTGTTTCAGAAGCTTTCACGGAGCGAAATCGCAGTTAAATCGGTCGCAGTGAACCATATGACTTGATGTTTCACAGCTGGACACCTAAGTCACCTGATATAATCCCATGTGATTTGTTCCATTGGAGATTTGTAAAAGAGGAAGTGTATTCTTCACCATTTCTCTCGAATTTAAGTGAACTTAAACGATGGATTTCTGGCTCTGTATAATCAACACTGACACTTCACAACGTGTTTGGCAGATATTTACATATCGAATTGACATTATACGCGAAACTAAAGGAAATTATATCAAACACTTGTGAAAAAACTTCCGAAATTGCCGTTTGCATTTATTTATTACTTATCAATCTGTGTCGTTTACTAAAAATATTGCATTTCGAAATCGGATAACAATTTTGAATAACCCTATATAATATTGAACAAAAATGTAAATTATTTAGATATTTAAATATTTATTTACTTAAGAAATTATAATGATAACGAATGTAGAAACTAGAAGAGAAGGCAAAGGAGGTAGATTATTCTTTGTAAGGCGGGTTACTCGCCGCGAAGTGGCCTCTTTATCCTAGTGGTTAAAATCACAAACTCTCAGCCAATGTTGTATTTGTCGAGTCATAGTTTCGAGTACTGAACCCTCTTAAAATCTGTCGTATTGTACGGTTGATTCACATAAAGTTTGTCGAGACTCCGATTCCACCCGTTGATGTGATGCGAAAGATTGGAAAGGGATGTACCAGCTCAGGTGTGGTCCTCGTCACTTCAACGAGGTTCAAAATAGAGAAGTCCCACCCCAATAGCCTTTTGTAGTTTGTGACATTAAAAAAAACAATGAATCAAACTCACCATGAAATTATTCATATAACTACATTTTTGATGGTCCAGGAATGACGAATTATTTCTGTTAGTTATCTGCATTCCTCTTCTAATACTTTTATTTCTTGTTAAGGACTTGCAGTCATTTGTTCTGAAATATTTTGTGAACCAATTTCCGAAAGAGTAGCCAGATGTTAGAAAAGTTAAAGAAATATTCAATGATGTTATCATTCAACAAGTAAACAAATCTAGTAAGAAGGTATTTATTAAGTGTTTCTCAATGACTGTTTGGAACCAAGTACAGCAAATAGATTATTTTCACCATTGGGATTGCTTTCAGTGTCTATTTCTTTGCTCTTCTGAAGGAATTTCTTTTGCGACTTCGTTCTGCTGCTGCTATTGCTTGAGGCACTGAAACTCTCATTCGTTGGAGTAAAAATCATCAAAAATATATTCGTATGTGTCCCAAACGCATCCTTTACTTGCGTTTTTTCTCTATAGTCCGTATCAGCGTCTCCTCAACACTCGTCAACGTCGTCTCAAAAGCCTACTTTCTTTAGGTAAATAAGGGAGCAATAACTCTGAAGCATCTTAATGATTACTTCTTTCCTATAGGGATTATTGTCTTTGATAAACATTAGCGATCCGCCCCCTGGATACCGTACAATCCTTAACCATTTTAGACTCTTCATTTTGTCAAATAATTTTTACCTTTTTTTCCCCTTTTCAAAATCTAGATCAAAGATACACATGCATTCAGCATGTAATAAATATCTCAGTAACTTGATTCATTTACAGATTAAGAGCAGCTACACATGCCTATGAGCAATTTCACTGAAAATCTATAGGTTTATATAATACATAATAATATCATAAAACTTCCATCTGGTAATGCAAAGAATATTCTGGAACATCTTAAAAACTATAAAAGAAAACAATTAAGCAAAACTTTCCCTTAAATTTTTATGTTGTGAGCACTAAATATATATATATGAAAATTTAAAGACACAAAGTAAATAGGTCGGAAGCAACCCATTTTATACATATATCGATACACATTCGTTCTCACAAATAAATAGATTCTTGCCCGAATATGTCGCTATTTTATTCGTAGTCATTTTGAGGGATGACTTTCACTCATAGTAAATAGAAAAGGAGAGTAACATAAAAATATTTATTATTGCTCGAGTTATATCAAACTGGTCAGAAGTACGGGTCTAATATCCCAGTGGCATGTGTGCATACATTTTCAATTTTGCAGAGTGAAAATAGTATAAGTCGTAGCTTTTAATAATTTTTAAAATAATTTAAAAATATTAACATAAGCAAAAGATCCTTTGTCATTCAACATCACTCAAAATTATACGGAATTTTGATTCTAATCCGAGAGACTGATCAGATTAAGAAAAGATCTGCATTAAATCAATTCTCTCTCTACTGAAGAAATGAAAAATCCTTTATGATAAAATAAACTTCTCAATAACCCTTTTTTTTTAAAAAAAAAAAAAAAAACTGCCCTTTCTCTCATCATGTGACATCCTAGCCAATTCCTATAGATCACTAAGACTCTTTTTCGTCCCTTTAATAAATGCCTTTGTTCATATATGTGCTCAGATACAAGTGTGTCGGTTTGTTGCCCAAGTCTGTGTCAGAACGTTTTATGTACGTAACTTACCACCCACCGTTTTGCTAAGTTTTGCGATAAAACTGTATTCAAGAAATCAGAAATGCAAAACAATTTGCTCAAAATTTGTGATCTCTTTTGTCTGAATATAAATAATTTATTCACTAACACACAGCATATTTCACATGCTTACATTACTAATCAATTTTTTTTACCTTGATTTAAAATGTTTGAGGGTTTTTGAAATATCCGAAAACTTTAGAGTCCTGTGTGAGGTTTCTTCTTAGCATGAATTAAATTATTAGTCCAATGGTCTCTTCAAAACTATGGGGCCGTGGTAGCCTAGTGGTCCAGGTCGTCGACTCGCGGCCGGAGGTTTTCGTTCAGTCGCGGGTTCAATCCTTGGCCGCCAAAGACCCGCAATGTAGCCGGGGCTGATGAACAATAAATCTGTTCGGGGCCCAAAGTCCTCCCGTTGGCGAGGTGTGGTTGTTAGGAGAGGGGAATGACAGCTCAGGTGTCATCCTCGTCACTTGACCGTGGTTCAAAATTACGAGGTCCGTCGCCAATAACCCTCGTGTTGCTCCTAGTGCGACGTTAATAAAAACTAAACTAAACTAAACTATTTGTATATTTCTAATTTTTTTTCCAGAATTCTCTCATATCTTAAAAAACCAAAATAATGATAATTAATACAGCTTCAGAACAAATTTAGCTTCAAAAAACAAGACATTGGTCAGTACTTTTTAGTTAATTTACGCAAAAAGTAATTTATAACAACGCAGTGATTATTGCAGAAAAACTTGTATATCCAAGATAACCTTATATTAATTTTAATGGAAATGTTCTTGAAGATATTACAAATTAATAAGAGGTGCAAAATGCTGAATTATAATTTATAGATTTATTTTTAAATTATAAATAGGATGAAGTGGATGAATACGTGCAACTTTTAGAGAAACAGAAGGGAAAACCTTTTGACCCGAAATCTCCTTTGATTGCAAGTATAGCTAACAACATATTCAGTCTCATCTTTGGATATCGTTTACCTCATGAAAGTCCACAGATGTCTGTTATAATCCAAGCTATTTCCAGCTTTCCCAAGCTTTTTGATCAAACAGGCTTGTTTTTGATACCTGGAATGTTCACATTTTTTAAAATTGCTGGACTAAGTCCGGAGTTTACAGATATGATTGCTTTTAATAACTTTTTTCGGTAAGTATAAAAAATATTGTGTTTTCTTGTGAGCAGCACCTCAGTTACTTTGATTCTGTTATATTTCCTTTGAGGTTAAGCTCATATTAGGTTAGAAAATAGAAATAAATATTGAAACATTGTATTACAATAGAAAAATGCTGCAATAATATTATCACATTCTGAATTTACTAATGAATAGAGGGGGAAATAGTTTATAATACCCATGTCCTGTTCGAATCAGCGTTTTTCCTACATTCTACAATACGCTCGTTGTCGTTATGATCAATTTTATCAAAATTTTCCTATATTCACAGTTGAGCAAACGAAATTCTCTAATTAGAAAATGACAGCTTTCAAAATTTTCTTAAAACACGTAACTGTTAAGCCTTTTTATAGGCACTACATGCTGTTACAATGTAACATGCTGTATTTATAAGAATTATGTATAACATCAATTTTTGTTATATTAGTGAATAAAACTATTTTAAGTCGTTGTGAAAATTGTGTTAGAAAGTGTAACTTTAATTTTGAACACCAGCATAAAGTATTTTTAATTCTCTGAGCAATTTGACTCCATTTAAAAAGTAAATTAATTTCCAGAACAAAAATTTGTGTCTTAACTTATGTATATTATTTCAGATTCCTTCATCCTGAATAATGGCGGGATTTGTTACATTTTTTTCAATAAAATTTAAAGGCTCAAAAACGCAATAAGACAAAGAGAATTCTGATTTTTCTACCCTCTAGAAGGTACCTTGTTGCATTCAAGAGATGGCAGTTGTCTAAATATAAAAAACTAATTATTTCCATCGAATTATCTTTCACGAATTGAAAAATGGTTCTGTACAGAAGTCTTAAAATTTCTTTTGTTTCATTCTTGTACATAAATGAAAAATGTTAAAAATTAACATTCTATTGAAATCAATCAAATTACTTTTATTTAATTATTTTATTTAATTTATTTTAAAATTTAGTGAGGAAGTTGATAAGAAGAAAAATATAAAGGACGGAACAAACGAAACTTCTTATGCGGAAGATTATTTATATAGAATGAAAGAAGAGTCAAAGGAAGAAACATCTTTTCAAGGTTTGTATACCTGAAAAATGTGAAATTTAAATTTTATCTATTTTTTAACATTACTTTATTTAGTATTATCTAATTTCTAACTATTGTTTTGTTAAATATTTAAATCTGTTCAAGAGATACCACTCATAATTATTAAATTATCTATTTACTGCAATCCAAATTTGAAATTCTAATAGGAACTTAAAATCATAAGTCTTCTTTTCTTTCAAAAATATACGAGGTTGAATTCCAATA
Organism: Nephila pilipes; assembly: GCA_019974015.1. Lineage (NCBI taxonomy): Eukaryota > Metazoa > Arthropoda > Arachnida > Araneae > Nephilidae > Nephila > Nephila pilipes. The sequence goes on along the minus strand of BMAW01122535.1, from coordinate 444,451 downwards.
TCACCTTTTAGGAATTCGAATAAAATGCATTACGCAGTAAAAATTGAAACGAATAAATAACATAACAAAAGAACATTGTTGTTTTCAGAAATATTTTCGGTTTTCGTTTGCTGTGTATGGCTTTTCAGGTTTTTAAAAAATAATTTTGATTTACGAACTCTTTTTAAGGGAGGAGAAAGATAAAATTAATATTTAATATAATTTTTTTGTCATTAGTGTTGAATTAAATGAAAGTTGTAAAGTTCGTGAAAGCAAGCAGAATTTTTTGCTTAATGTAGACTTATTTGAAGCATCTTGTCTTCGAAATGCACTGATTTAAAATCAGTTGTAGAACGTGGCTGATCATTTGCAAGTGTACATTTTTAAACTTCATATATTTCTCTCTTTTACATCTCTATTTATTAATTATTTGAAACTCAATTTTAACTTTAGATATGTTGTTCTTGTTTATCGTTTTTTTATCTTTAGATTGCTTGAAACAGTGTAACTTAGAACATATAATTTTACTTAGAATTATATAGACTTAGAAATTCTGTTTGATTACTTATGAGAAATTGAACAAATAACCACATTGAATTTAAATACCTTATTGCCCATATTCAGATGGTATTTTAACTATATAAAAGGTATTACTTATTATGATAACAATTACATGCGTGCTTATATTAGCTAATGAGCATGAAAAAATGGCCATAGATGCAATTTTCCAAACTTTAATAGGCAGCAAAAAATGTCTCAAGCGGTGAATTTTTCCTGATTAACTGAAAAAGATATGACCGAAACATATTCTTTTTTCACTAGCAGAAAAAATATTTGATACATACAGTTACTAAAAAATGTAAGCGTATAGGGCTTCTTCCCTACATTTTGTAACAAAACATAGTACATAGTACATTTGTACATAAATCTATTTAGAACACATTTCAGTTCTTCGAAAAATAATTTCATTTAATCATGCTTTCAGTGAATTTACATGCTTTATCACGCACATTTAACATACTTGTTTTTTGAAATATGTCCTACAATTGCATTTACACTAATTCTTAATTTTTTTTCTTAAGTAGGACATTTTTCCTATCCTATTACAAATAATTTCAAGAACTATTCTGAAATTATATGTATAACATACTCTTGCGATGTATCGATTTTTTTCCAGATATTGCGAATAAGTTTAAGTCTAAGAGATAAATTTTTATACCTTTTATATACTAAGAAACATGAATTGGGCCAATTACCATTTTTTTCTCGTAATAAAACTAATAAAATCTTAATTTAAACAAGAAGTATTTATTATTTGAATGCCTTTAAAGAGAGAGACTTCTTGTCTCTTTCGCTATAAAATATCTTATCGCAGACCGTTTAGGATAATTATGTTGTATTAAAATGAAAACACATGCCTCATCAAGTTTTGATTCCGTAACAGATAAGGGATCACAAAATATATTTCTAAGCTAGCGAAAAATAAGAATGTGAAACGTTTTTTTAGACATCAGCAAGACCGATGTTTTAAAATTAAATTCGAAAATATGAATAAATATATTTTATGAAATAGTGATAGATATAATAAAATTTAATGCTAATTTTATCCTCAGAAACACATCTTCTTGGAAACATTCAATCTCTAATGCTTGGTGGAACTGAAACTATTGCGTACACTCTTTTGTGGTCATTTCTTGCAATGGCTATTCATCCGGAGATTCAACAGAAGGTGCAGGAAGAAGTCGACAGTGTCTTGGGAAAATCCAAGCCCCAGTGGACGGAACATTTAAAGCTGCCTTACACTTACGCAGCGATTCTAGAATGCATGAGGTGGAGGACGATGGTGCCAAATAATGCCCTTCGATGGTAGGTAATTTCGTTCTAAATTTATATTCGATGATTACTGTTTAACATTCTAGTTTAATACTGTTGGTCTTTTAACAAATCATTTTAGGTGTGAATGGAATTAGCGGCGTTGACTGACGTAGATTTAGTGTATATGTACTAAAATAGAGTAGAATCAGTTCCGAAACTTTATTCAGACAGTCATTTCTGTCAGTAAGGAAATAATTATTTACTTTAATATTAAATTTTTTTCACTTCTGGAGTGTTGTTTTATAGTGCAAAGCAACGATAAGTCAATTATGAGGACTAGCGATTGCTTAAAGTTTTAATAAATTACATATATAGATAGTTTGAATTAAAACTAGAGTAGGCACACACACACACAAGGATGCGGTGACAACCTGCGAGTCTTAGTTTTGACTATGCTCTTCCTAAAGAATAATAAATACAAGCAAATTTTCAAAAAAGTATTTATATATACTTAAAAGCCTGTTGTAAAGATTGTATCGTGTTTTCTTGTACTGGTTCTTCTTCCTTCCCCATCTCTGCGGCTTTGAGAAAGGATCCCTAAGTCATTGGTGTGTGAACAGTTGGTCCGCTCTACCTGGATGTCTGAAATTCAATCCTTCTAAAATTTAATTCCTTTAAAGTTATCACAAGTGTGAAGAAATGTGAAGACCGTTGATTTAAAGTATTGGAAAAAGGCAAAATCTTACTAAAGAGATAATGGTACTTTTTTTTTCAATTTCAAATTAACTCCAATTGTAGAATTGACTTTAAAGCTCAAAAGCACACATTTGCCCATTAATTGCACAGAATTGTTTTGTTGTTATGATATCAAACTTGTATGAATGTATTTCTGACAGGACGAGAGAAGATGTTCAAATAGGTGACTACGATGTTCCTAAGAATACAGTTATTATTGCATCATTATGGAATGTGCAAAACGATTCAAAGATTTGGAAGAATCCTTCGAAGTTCATACCTGACAGATTTATAGATGATAGTGGTAAAGTAATGCCTAAGCCACATGGTTGGGTTCCGTTTTCATTAGGTAATTTAATCCATTTATTTTCTAATTCATTTCTGTCATTCTTTATTACCTTCTAAATTTCTTGATATAATATGTTGAAAAATATTAATAACTTTTCTAAAATTGATAATTTTAAAGTTGTCTTTTTTTTTTTGTCTAAATTATATTAACAGCCGATAGTTATGATATGTACATTTGTATTAACTGGAGGACACTTGTATTTAAGAAAAAAGTGGATTCAGTCTAAAGCTTCTTTTTATTACACCAATAAGAAGAATATATGATTGGTCTGTCAGTTTCAGCCTATTTATGGGGAAATTCAAGGGAAACAAGAAGTTGAATTGGAAAAATGTAAAATCCCTGACTAAGAGAATTTCGTTGATTCAAACAATCTTTTCTGCATCAATTGCTTTTCTGACTCTGACACTTTTTTTAAAAAATGCCTCTTTAACACAGCATTTTTAAGAGAAAACAAAAGTTATCAGCCAATATACACATTCCCAAATTTAATAAGCTCTGTTGACTACTTGAAAAAAAAACCTTCCAATGAATATTTTTTTACTTGAAAAAATTGTCATATTTTCTGTGCAAAAAACAATATGTTAAAATAGCCTGATCATATAGTTTGATTCATTTCATGAGAAATGATAAAACTCGTGATGTTTATCACCATCTGCATTAACACACAAACAAAATCAGAGCGATGAATCAGATAACTGAACTAATGAACTTCGATGTTGATGCTAATAGATCAGTGGCTTCCAACCTATTTTCAATCGCGACCCTCTCCCTCTTTCCCATCCACCTGATCTCTACATGCACAAAGTTTGCAATTTTTCATTTATCTAAGGATCGACACATTTGTTTTTCAAAATTTTTAAACCCCTACTTGAAAATTTAGCAAATTTTACAAACGTTCATTGATTTATTTTTAACCTCTTTTTAGGAAATAAAAAGCAATGTTATTATGAAGTAAAAAAAAGAGCAAAGTTTGCAATTTTTCATTTATTTATTTTCATTCCCCATTTCTTTGACGATCAAAAATACTAACGTCGTATGTTAGAGTTTAAAACGCCACTTTTTTGCAATTTGGTTACTTGGTTACAGACATACGTGTATATTGTGATACTTTGATGTAATTTACGCAGTTAATGAAAGGAAGGACAGGAAAGGATCGACAAATTTGCATTTCAAAATTTTTAAACCCCTATTTGAAAATTTTGCAAATTTTACAAACGTAGATTGATTTATTTTTAACCTCTCTTTAGGAAATAAAAAGCAATATTGTTATGAAGTAAAAAAAAAAGAGAATGTGGAATATAAAAAAATAACACATATCTTTTTAAGGCCCCATCCGGCAATTCAAAAAAACGAAAATTAATTAACTTTTTGAGTAGAAACATTTAAAACTAAAAGGGCAAATATTAGCGGTTAAAGCTACTCACGCCTTCCTTGCTGCATAACATCATCAAAATGTGTTTGAAATTATGTCATTGCTTACGAAATTTATGTAAACACCTATTACCAAATTCTATAATTGCTTCAAAAATTTCTGGTAATCATACCAGATGAAAGGCTATTGTCAACAATGTTCTTGCAGTAAGATGACTTACTACAAGAATATCGCAGGTGATTTTGAAAGCGTTAATAACATTTTCAGGTGACTTTGTAAGCGCTAACAAGTGTTCCATTTATTGGAATCTGTACTGATAGTTCGAATTTTGGAGCAATAAAACTTTTTTTTCTATTGTAATTCAATATTTTGATAAAAATATGTAGACACATGTCCCATAAATATTTAAAAATTATATTTACTAATAAAACAGCTAAAACCATTTCTCGAGTGCTAATAACAATATTAGGAAAAGATATGTATGACATTTTTATGGAGACAACTGCAACACCAACTTTGGCGGCATAAATTGAAATTGCATTCCAGCATTTACATAAGACACTGGTATTGTTTTTTTATACTCATTTGTATTGGTTGCTCGCGCATATATATTGAATAATTGTGTTCAACAAGTCGTAAATGGACTGGTCATAGACATTGAGTCATTAATCTTAATTATTTTTCAGTTTAAACTGTAAAAAGGGAAGCATCGGAAAAGTTCTGTAATTTTATAGAAATTGAATACAAAAACCTGCTTTTCCATTCAAAAAAATTAATTTTTTTTTTTTTTTTTTTTTTTTTTTTTTTGAAAATGATTTGAATCCTAATACATTCTCTGATGCATATTTTTCTCAGCAAATGAAAAATCGTGGAAAATTTTTTTAACTGCCTCTCAAAAATAAACAAGATTCTATATGCAGTTAAAACCATTTTAAATAAATAAAAGAAAGGAGTAAAATATTTCGTAAGCACCTTTTGTAATACTTTGCGCTTCCAAATTCCAGACTACAATTTCGATTTCGTAATATGACCTTCATACAACTTCAGAAGTTTTTAACGTTTTACCGGTTCTAAATTCAATAACTTATTCAGAAACTTATTCTTAATCTGAGACGGGCTTGCACATCTGCGGGATTCACAACTCAAACTTTTATTTATAAGCATATGCTTGTATTTGTGAAAAATGTAAAAATATATTTGTGGAAAAAGTACCCAAAACAAAAGTTTTAATTATATTAGTAAAATTCACCTAGAAGAATATTAAAAATGGCGAAGAAACTCTCAAATGTTTCAATAATTTCATTATATTAGGAATTAAGTTTGGAAAATCTAGCAATTTCTTTTATTATTTATTTTTCCTACATTGGTAATTTTGACAGGTTCAGTAGAAATACTCGTAGATATTCACTTCACTAACGTTAAAAACAAATAAATAAGCAAAGAAATGCATTAAGAAGTGTTATTAATATAAACATAGCAAGAAAAAACACTTTCGAATATAACGAGGAAGTATCAAAAAATTTGATATCCATTCTCATCTGGGTTTTAATCTAGTATAAATATGCAAACATTTTGATGCGTTTTTAAAACGTTTTTTTATATTTCACTTGGTGGGTGGGTTTATGTGTGTGTGAACAGTATGGCATCCAATTTTCGATCGTTAATTTAACCAACTTCCCATCAAGATAGAGCTCTGAAACCTTGGGAATCGTTCTTACTCGCCTAACAATGCAATATTAAGACATTTGTGACAAATTTTAACTAATATTTCAATAGTTTTTTAATACACTTTGCACCATATAAAAATGATGGTTTTTATCTCAAATTATTTTACATACTTTGAAATGAAATCAACCTAAGAAAAAAATTTCGTTTTCTATTTCCATAAACCAAAAATGGCTGCCTCCTAATTGCTTATAAAATCTTTTTAAATTCACTAAATTTTTAAATCATATTTTTAAATGTCCGTTTAAGTAACTATTTAACTAATACAGTCAACCGATATTAAAAATAAATTCTCCCAATATGGATGCATGCTTTATATTAGTCCATAAAATGCTTTCGGGAAAAAAAAATTATTATAAAACTTTATACTGATGAAAAAAGTTACAATAAAGCAGCAAATCTTTACATATTTAACAAGTTTTTATGAACACATATTCGGCGTTAAAACGCTAATTATTATTATTTTATTTTTACAGGCAAACGCAATTGTCCTGGAGATACTGCTGCGATGATCGAGTTATTTCTGTACTTCACAACCATCATACAAAAATTCACGATTCTCGTTCCTGATACCGAGCCATTGCCAGATTTAGATGGCACGGCACACTTGCTTCTAATACCAAAACCGTACAAAGTCAAATTTGTGCCAAGACTCTAAAGAAAAGATCGAAATGGTAATGTAAAACCACTTAAAATTATATGGAAAATAATAAAAAATTATTTTCTAACATCTATCGTTTTTTTTAACTTTCATTTGCGTGAGAGTTCATATTTTATTTTCAAGCATGCCTTTTTATATTCTGAAGTTTAAATTAAGGCTCCCGTCTACCCGCCGTTTTGATTTCCTGGGCGTAATGTTAATCCTATGGAATTTCGACTTTAATTCTCGCATCTTTACTATTTTATCTATTTGAATACAATAAAGTGCATCAGAAAGAGTAAAACATAATGAAGGCTTCTGTGGAATTACTTTATTCCTCCAATTTTAAAAAAATATTTAAAATATTTTTAAAGACTAGAAAACTCGAAATCGAATCATTAAAAAAAAAGGGTAAAAACATTTTTTACAATCGGAGAAAAAAAGTAATTCTACAGAAGCATTCAACATTTTTGCTCTTTCAGATGCACTTTATCGCATACAAATACATCAAACAGCAAAGATGAGAAAATTAAAGTCAAAATTCCATAGGATTAACATTACGTCCGCGAAATCAAAATGGCGGGTAGACGGGAGCCTTAAGACTGTCATGTACCAACAATTTTGAAATCGTGAACTTAATATTTATCCAATTAGCTTTGTAATCACAGAGTAATATTGTAATGCTTAATTCTTGTGGTTATTCTATTGCATTTGAATTCAGTAAAATATGGGGGAGGATTCAAACGGTTTCTATCAGCTTAAATTTTTTTTACATCCGTTAAAGAGAATTACGATAATTTTTTCAAAAAAACTTTGAAAATTCCCTATCGGATTTTGCAAGAAAGGATTATAAAAATACTTTCAATCAATGGCCAAAAATATTTTGAATCGAAAAAAACCTTAATGTTCCGTTCTTTTTAATGTAATTTAATGGATTAGAATGAATATATTCAAAATTCTTAGATTTGGGTAATATCATAAAACAATTCCTACCATTAAATTTAAGCATATGAATTCAAGATGCTTGATAAATGAGAAAGTTAGCATTCATAATAAATTTCAAATCATTTTTTTTTTTTTCAAAAAACTAAAGTAATTTTTTTTCCAAGAAAAAAAAATCTATTTTTCAGGCGCAGAAAAAGCCACTTAATAAAATTTCTTAAAAGTACATGGTAGTCTTAATTTTGCAAGTTCGTGTATTAAATAATGCTGAAAAGCATTAGCTAACTATAAAAAAATCTAAGAAACTAAATTTATAATGAAATAGATTATAGTAATTTAATATTTGTAATAGTATTGATAAATCTCAAATAGAGTCAGTCTCATATTAACCTCAAAAACATTTAATGTTGTATTATTTTGAAAAAAAAAATGTATTTTTGTTTCTGTTTCAAGAAATTAACATTCTTTAGTATTTATGAAAACTTAAATAAAACATGATTATTTTTCATGGCTGTTTGTGTAAAGATAAAACCACTATATCTTATGTATGTGAAAGCTTATCACGAAAGAATTAGCTAAAACCCAGTCAAACAAAATTTATTATTTATTATGGAATGGTACATCGAAAAAAAATGCTTTAAGTAAAAAATGAATATTGGTCAAACATTTCTGAAAATTTACATTTGTTATACACAATTATAAGCTATTACATAAAAATTCCACATGGGTAAATATTTTGCTGGTGTCATACAATCTCAAATACTATTACAAACTTGCAATTACTATTTTCGGCAACGATACTCTTACGACGGAAAAGAAACATTTATAGAGATTTCTTGGAACACTAAATAGAGCTGAAGCAAAGACCCCCCCCCTTGACATAAGCGATTATTCTGGCATCTTGTTGAGAAACTTGGCGACTGGTGACAAAGCAATACTTCTCAAGAATTCTAAAATCTTTTCGATGTCTTGATGAGATCGAAAGTTATGAACTTTTAGGAATTTTCTCTGCGATGTCACATCTAGCCGGATCAGCTGTAAATACGGAGAGCATGCGAAGACGGAGGGAATCGTCCAGCATTGGCTAAGTGTTGGTAGCGTGACTTAGTGAATTTGCTGCGAAATGGCCTGTATCTGTTCGGGAATGTGTTGGTTCGGCCGAAAGATATTGAGATCCGTGCGAAGTGAAGATTTGTCCTTATAGCGAAATAGCAAGCTGGTGAGCTGAACGTAATTGAAATAAATGTGATTGTTGTTTCAAGTTATTTGTGTTGCTGATCTGTGTAAGTGCTGTCTTTGTTCCTGTTGTGTCGCTAATCTAAACAAGTGCTGTGCTTTCAGATTCTTCTATTAATCTGTCCAAGCTTTGTTACCTGTGTTCGTTTTTTCCTCAATATTTGAGAATAAAGCGTCCTTTTCCATTAACTTCCATGTTGGAATGATTTCATACACATACACCCGCACTATATCGAGTATTTTTGTCACAATGCTTTGTTGATGATAGGAAAAAAAATAATATCTATTTATATACTCTACTGAGTTTATATTTTTCTTCAAAAATCTGTAGTTTGTTGTTTTTTTACTATAAAATATCTCTAATTTCCTTTTTGTATAAGATTAAGATTGTTTTTGTTTCTCGATAAAAAATAAAAATTTCTACACATACATTTGGTTTGATTTCTTTTTATTTATGCTTGTTAATAAATACACAATATATTTAAAAAATCTCTAAGACTGATAGCACACAGACCGAATAACCCATGGAATATACTTACGTTTGATATCAAGCTTTTACATAGTCTTCTTAAAATTTAATACAACATCTGGAACGAGTGAAGAGGTCCGTAAACCTCTTCTGGAACACCTCCATCCAACTCCATAGTGTTCCGTTGTCATCTCATCGACTTTTATCGATTATTGCCACTGCCTCTTCATGTTCATTTCAATTCAGAAATCGAAAAAAATAGTATCGGGGGGGAGGAGATTTAATGAGTACTGGGGATGAACTCGCCATTTCGCCAAAATATGTTGCACATTGATGGACTTGTGAGACGTTTCTTTTTGTGCACGGGGTACCAATTTCCATTGTCCAATAAATCGAGTCACACACGTCGTAATCGTTTTAAAAGTCTATTCATAAAGTTTTTAAGCAACATCCTAGTCGATATATGACTAAATATGAAGATCTTATCTCTTTTTGTCCTTCGTTGCCTTTTCCAGCGTTACACTTGGAAAATCCCTCAAATACTCGAGAACAACTCATAGTATCGTCACCATTCTGCTGCCAATTTTCCCAATATAAAACACCATATTTGAATTTTCAACATTTGTCTTTATTATCTGCTTGTATTTCTTTTATATTTTTAAATTAGAGTTTTAATTTATTTTAACAATTTTTTGACATAGCATGGTCTGTTTTGGTTCTTGCGCCATAACACTCCACTGTCACTCCCTCACCCAATATAAAACAAAATTTGACTGTGAAGTATCGCGGATTCATTTCAGCGCGTCTTTAATATCAGAGAGTTGGAAGAAATTAGTATGACAATGTGTTTCCAGAAAAATACTCTTTATTTTAGTCCCAATAATTTTTTTCTAATTGTTTACTAAGATACTCGACGCAACACGTATGATACGTGGTTCCCACTTCTCATGCAACAAGGGGTTTTTAATTTAGGATAGTCCTTTTTCGACACTTTGATTCTCCACACAAAAGACCTGAAGATGATCGTTGAACTGTTAACCTTCAGAAATGTGAATCGCAATTTCAGGAGGAAAGGGCACTGTCTCCCCATTTGTGGTTGCCCTCCATCCGTCCTATGGGCATGCTTACTTGTGGCGGAGAATTTAATACATTCACCCTCGATAATCCACGTCCCCGCACACTGATAAGGACGCAATCACACAGATATATCATATTTGTGAATCACTCGGAAAACACACTTTCTAAGCTACGTACACGAATTAGACTTTTATGAATAGGACATCACTGTCATCCTCCTTCTCAGTGCATGATATATTGAATTCATATGAACTTTAATGTTGTTTCATTCAGTAAACTTATGCATCAAATGAGTCTTTCATTTGAGTCATTGTTCTTAATTCTAGTTCTCAATTTTCATCTATGATCGGAGCCTTTTCTCGCACTATACGATAACTTCTTTCAGCCTAATTAATTATGTGAAACCTCAGAATTATTAGTTTTAAATAATAATCTAAATTCAGAGACGAGGTTCTGTATTCGCACATACAAACAATGAAATTCATTATACAGAAGGTCTCTACAATCGTCCGTTCTCCCTCGTTCTGCTCGTCCGAAAAAGAATGTACTCTCCTTTACCCTCTAAAGCTCGGTACACTTCCCAGGCTAAAAACAGCAAAGACGTTGCCAGATGCAGGGTGTCATATCCTTACATTGATGTTCGTTCGTTGCTCCGATTTTTCTTTCGATGACAATGTAGCACATACACGCTTTACGTAAAAGATCGCTTACAAGTCCGAACTACTCAGAAATGAATGCAATCATTTGATACGCGTACCTGAAGTTTATTGCGACATCATACCATCGTCTTAGTCGAGATATTGCGAGCAGGCGTCCTGAAACTTTTCTTTGTGTGCATTGTATTTTGTTGAATATTATTTGAGAGAAAAATATTTTCAGATCACAGAAAATTATTCTTCATGCCGGCATTTTTTTTAAAAAAAATTTTCATAAGAAAAATTTATATTCTGGTATTCTTGCTTATTTTCAATTGCACTTACTAAAATGCATCTTGTGACTTTAATAATCGCTTTTACGACTAATGCATGTAGTTTTAAGAGGAAAGGAAATATACAAACTTATATAAAGAGATTAGAGCTTACTTAAAATATTTGAAAAACATAAATCATTTTAAAAATATCTATATGCTGTATATAATGCAAAAAAAGCAAATTAAGAAAAGTGAATGTAAACATATATAGAGGTAGTTCTATCTTTCAAGATATTTTTGAAACAGTAAAATGTGTTTATTTGGGATTATCTAAATGGTTCCAAATTTCATATCTGTATGTTACGTAACTAAGCACATATTTTAAAAATGTTTAGTACAAACTGTAACTAGGTATAAAATAACGCATTTAGAAAAATCTAAAAAATTTATTTTTATCATTTTATTGTCGTTTGTAGCTATGAAATTCCTGTCAAAGAATTATTTCAAATCCAAGAATTCTAAAAAAAATAGCAAATCTCAAAATAAACTAAAATATAATGCATCAGATTCGAATAGAGGAATCCAATATTTTGAAAGTAGATCTCAAACCAAATATGATATTGTTAAAGAAAATAGAAAAAAAGAACTTTTAACCAAATTTTTCGCGTTTTTTTTTTTTTTTTTGCTTAAAAGAAGTGAGGGGGAGGGGCGAAACTTGCCTTGGTTACTTTTTTATAGTTATACCCTTTTTATACAGAAAATCTTTATTACCTTTATTTTAAAAAAATTTACTGTCGCATTTCTTTCTTTTTGCTACAAAAGAGCCAATATGCCTTTGTTTCTCATGAAAAAAAGATCTAGGTACTTTTCAATTCCTTTTTTTCTATTCGAATTATTTTATATACGTGCCTGATTACTTTAAATTTTATGCTGCTTATGAGTATAATTCTTGTTTCAGTTACATAATTAGACACATTTTAATTTTAAACAAATTTAAAATTAAGTTTATTTGGATATGATAAAGGTATTTTCACTATCTCATCTTATTTATGAATTTGACTTCTGTCTTTTATGCTCTGAGATCCATTTTAATATGCATAGAGTATTAATGTACTTCGAATCAATACCTAAGTTTACTCTGTTATAGCATTTAAAAAGGAATTCATTTGCTCTTTCTTAAGCGCGAGGAAAGCATAGTAATTTTTAGAACAAAAATTACACATCTTCTAAAATGGTAACACGAGTTTGATAATATTTTAAAATATAAGTAGATAATATTTTAGTGTAGAATTTAATAATAATTTAGAATAAAATTAAATAATGTGTTGAGTAATAAACAAATCATGTTTCAGAAATAAAATGAGACAACGTTTTAGAGCAAAGCTGCAATAAATGATTTTAATTCCAAATTCCAGTTCATGCTGTAATCACCAACGATGTAAGAAGTTTTCTACAAATACATGAATTGACATATAGATAATATTTCAGATAAAAACAACAAGGTGGGGGGGAGAAAAACTTAGAGTGCAAAATTATAATAAATAAAAATAACTCTAAACTTCCTATCGCCGTGGATTTAAGCAGTTTCTTTAAATGCATGATAGGAGTTTATCACTTAAGGTATTCAGACAGGAAAAAATTTCCTATGTTGCAACAAGTGATGATAATTACAAATGAACAAATAAAATTAGATAAAGAGTGGATGGATACTGAACGTTCGTCTGTCCAACATATTAAAGCATTACTTCCCATTTTCATTTGAGAAAAATGCGCAATAGGGGTTTATCACTTTGATATTCAGACAGACAAAAATTTCCTGTATTGCAACAAGCGACGATAGTTACATCTGAACAAATAAAATAAGATAATGAGAAGATGGATACGGAACTTTCGTTTGTTTTCCAACATATTAAAGCATTACTTAATTTTTCCGATTTAGAACACTTTAGGATGTGTTCGTGAAACTATTCTAAGCCAAAAACTTGAAGGATATGGAGTATTTAACATATTATGTGGCGCTATGCGCCATTGTTCTTATTGTGATATATAACATAATGCATTCCAAAAAGAGAAAGTTGCCTCCGGGACCATTTAATTTGCCAATTGTAGGATATTTGCCATTTCTTGGAGAAAAGCCTTACCTAACGTTCCAAAAGCTTAGCGAAAAGTATGGCCCTGTTTTCAGGTAAGCTTGTTTTTATAACTTTCTAGGTTTTAGAGAAATTATTGTTCTGAAATATACTGCCCATAAAATGAAGTATTGCTGATCATATTTCTTATAACAACATTTAACTGTATATATTAAAGAATTTTGATATTTTTAATTATATTTTAGACTCTGATTAAACACTCGCCGTTTTTAATTAAATATTGTGTCTCTTATACCACATAGATGTTCATCGCATGTGACAAATTGAATGGACTTTAATAGATTTTTTAAGTGCAATGGTATGTGTGGGGCACATGTGTTATGTAAAAAATATTAGCTTTTACATCCGTTACTTTGTCTAACTCTGTATCATATATTGACCTTTTCTTTTTAAAATCTTTCCTTTGGCAGCAATCATTTTAAATTAAAGGCAAAGTTATTATGAGAAGTGATTAAAACTAATACAATAATTTTAGAAAAATCATTACACTGTCCTTGTACTAATACTTTTCTCTTACAAATAAAGCCTTTGGATTACTCACTCCCAAAGTAAATTCCGACTGCAGTATTTTGAAATAATCCAACTTTCAATACCACATTTATTTTTATTTTAGTTTTAGAAAAAAAAATGATGAAATTTTTTAGAAAGACTAAAAAAAACTCGACTATAAATTTCCTTAAGTATTAATAAGTGATATAATTTTTTTTTACTTTTTATACACCTTAAAAATAAAGTGCCTTCCATACATCTTCCATTCTTATATTTTGACACGAACATATTTTAATTTTTCATTACCTTATTCTTTTCTTCTATTACATACAGTATAAGCGAAGCAAAGAACTGAATGCTTATTTAATGAAAAATGCGGGAACTTCATACGTAACTTACAATCTCAATTGTCTCTAATTTACAAAAAGGCATATTTTAGCCAAGAATTTTACAACCTCGGCAATAAAAAATAATTAATTAATTATTTGAATTGCGTTAAACTTAAACCAAATGGTTTTTTGAATTTTTGATGAGAATTGGATCAGTCAAATGAAATTTCTAGGGGAATATAATAAAAATTTTCTTTTGTCGAACTCTGTCTTAAATATACTTACTTTTAGAATATTCTGATATTTTAAATATTAATATATTTATATTCTTAGAACAATTAGTCAAGTTAATGCTTATTTGCAGAAATATTCTAACAGAATTATTCATTTAATTGATTTTGATAAGTTAACTAGTGAAAACGCTTGTAACCTATTAATAGTTAAATGTGCAGCGAGCTTGTAAATAAAATTCTTGTTCTCCAAAATACTTCTTTCGCTTCTCATCGTTATTTAATGTAATTCCATGTATTTACTTTTAAAAATACCGAAATTCAAAAACGTATAGAAAAAAAGCAAATGTTTTGTAAATATGATTCAAACATATCAATTATTATGGATAGAATTACAACGGTTGATTTTCAAAAACTTCTCCTGCTGCAAAACAAGCATCTTCCATTCATAAACGTTTTAGCTAGTAATTCAGTAAAGATAACATTTTATTCGTACTGATACACAAACTTATAAAATGTTGAATTGGTTGAATATATTAAGTCTTATAATATTCTTGTGTATCAAGTGTTTTTAAAAATAAATTTAAACTTTTTAAAATTAATACAATATTAATAAATTTAGAAACAGAAAATTCATAACTCTTTAACATTAAATTGAGCAAAGAATTTTCTCTTTTTCTAATAACTATAACTTTCACTATTACTCAAAAATTTAATTTGTATGATTGTGAAATGTTAGATCAATTTCAATGAATATAGTTCTAATACACTTATTTATCAAATTGTCAAATAAGACGCTTGTCAGAAGTGCTTTTTAAGAAGATAATTTATGAAAGATAGAAATTTATGAGAGAATGTTAGAAAAATAAGGATACAAAAATATAAAGCAGGGAGCAAAAAGAGTAAACAAGAACAAAGGTAAGATCTAGATTATATTTTTTATATGACCTCGTAAGAAATGAAATACTATATCAGAACTTTCTAAACATACACAGAGTTCTAAAAGCTGAGGTACAACCAGTATTTTGCGTCCAATTTAAAAACAGAAGAACTCAACAAATTCGGAAGGATTGTGCTTATTAAACCTTACACAATTTTAATATTAGACATAATTCACAAAGAAGGAACTAATTTTTAGCAAAGTTCACTGTTTGATAAGAAAATAAATCAAAGATTTTTAAGAAAAAAAAAATAAACGGTTTTAATAGGAAAAAAATATGCCCGCTTTTAATTGCAATGCATTGGTGGAATTATTTTCCATATTGACAATTAAGTTCCAGGGTACACTGGAATATAAAGCAAAGCCCATACGTGCATAATCCTTCTTTCAGTTCATTTAAGGTCATCAAAAGAGGACTTAAGGAAGCATTGAGGAAGGACTGAGGTCCATAGTTCGGGATGGCCATTCCATTCGTTCCAAATCCTGATATTCATCAACAAACCTAGCTCGATGAGATCGTTCTAGATCATTCATGAGGATGAATTCATTGCTGGTCCAAATAATGTGCTCTGTGTCATCAATTAAGAGAAAGGTACACAAGGAGTCATCTTGTATGGAATCATCTGTGCACCGTAGTGGCAGATACTGAAGTCCCTTTTGCACCATTGTGATCTGTGAGGAGCTGACCCACAATAGCCTTCCTGCTTCTTCGGGAGAAAGAATTAGAAATACCTTGAGAAAGGGTTCTAATAAATGGGTGGCCTGGAACAGGTCTTCTTGATGCTTAATTTTCAGATTTAGTCTTCAAATCACACTACGAGACACATTAAGACATACTATAAGATCGCTATAGCCCTATTCTCCTCCATCCGATTTCTCATCATCTAAACAAATGGGGTAAACAACATCTTTTAGCAGTGGCCAACAATATCTCAGGTACGAAAAATGAAAATTTACCTTTTAATGCCCTTGGCCACATGAATGGCCATTTACTTTTTTTATAATTATAACCACTTTCGTAAATAAAAAGAAAAAATTTGATAGTAAATAATTCACTGTAGAATCTCTCAACAAGAAAAATACAAATTGTATGGTTGGGCTCAAGATATTTATTGTGTGCAGCTAGGGAAATGAAAATAGCGTCAAACTAGATAGTACAGGTCATTATCTTAAAGAGAAGGAATCGAAAAATCATCGAAGACGTCACGTCGAAAATTGCGCAAAACGAGCTCAATACATTTGTGAATAGTGTGAAGAATCAATATTCCCGACAAGTATGAAATCATTTCACTTGTAAATTACTAATAGCGCTCAACTGCTGCAAATGTGGATGTTATGGTTTTTCGTGCATTTTTATGGTTTTTCCCATCCACATTTCATTTTTACTTTTTGAATTCCTGTCAATATAATATGAATAAATCGTAATAAAACAAAAAATTAAATCACTTTTTTCTCACTAAAAAAATCGTCCCCTAAGAGGTTAACAAGTATAAACAAAGATCTACACAAATTATAAAACGGATGCTTGACGTTTTTTTCGACTGTTAAATAGTATATAAGAGTCATATTCTTTAAGACAACAGGGTAGATTTAATTATTTCAAACGATTTTATTGAAGTTACTTATAATCATTCATATATGAACCATAATTTTTACTTTCATTTCCTTACTTTTAATGATGAACATCAAAAGCTGGTTTTAACAAACTTTCAAATAAATTGAAATGTGTTTATTTAGAATAAAAAATGTATGCTTTAAATTCTTTAATTCTTTAAATTTAGGTTCTCAGGTAAAAAGTATATTGAGGGGAGATACGCAAGAAACTAAAATAAAATGCTCCCGTAACTCAAAGATTCAAGTCATTTTATTAAAATGTTGAACCGAATCTGTCCCTTTTATATCTTCCATTGATTTAATCAGGACAAAAATGACAAAACCCCGTGAAAATCGAATATGTCTACTATAAATCAATACATTAAAGCTAACTAAAATTGACAAAATTAAATTGCAAAATTTTTATGATTTAAAAAAAAACAAAAAAAAAATCGCAGTATTTAACTGCAAAGAATTAGACTACAACAATATGAAAACAATTCATAATAATCACATCAAAACATTCCTTTGATTTAATACTAAATATTGAAATATATATATAAGTAACAAAATGGAAATTTTATTTCTGTTTATTTTCCTAAATGAGCATTCAGATTAATTTTCACAATTATTACTCCTACATTTTTTTCAGTTTTACCCGCAATGTTGATTCCTTCCTTTACCTAGTTAAAGATGTTTCACTAGACAAAATTCGTCTTTTCACTGCAGTTGAACAGTAATTAATCCAGCGCCAATAAGCCCTCGTGTTACTTTCGTGCAACTTTAAAAAATCTATCGTTAACTAGATATTTTACAATTAATGAGGCATTATTAAACTTGTAACTGATTTCTACCTAATTCATCACATTTTTTTTACTTATTTTTTTAAAAAAAATTTCTTCTAAGTCTGAAATCTATGAAGTAAAATGAAATTACAAATATTTAATAATCTCATTCATTTAGCGAACTGCAAAGAGCTTAGGAATTAGAATTTTTGTCACACAGACTAATGATAATTTTAAATGTGAATGTCTGCCTTGTTATTTTCGAGTTAATTAACTATTCTGTAAAAAATAGAATTCGACTCTAATTAAAATTTTAAAAAATTCAATAGCCCTATCCTATTTAATGTACTGCTACTAAAACCTATTCCTTCCAGTTCTATCTGGCCTTAGAGTGATATTTTTTTTTTATTTACCTTATACGTTAGAGAAGCGTTGAAACTCAATGAAGTGAAAATATTTTCATTCGTCAGGCATCGGAGAATTTTTTTTTTTAAATAAACAGTGGTTCTTTTGAATCAAAAGAATTGCAAAAGAGTCACCAGCATCTTTTTTTTCAACATAAATAAAAAAAAATTTACAACAAAAAACTATATTATTAAAAATTGTATCCCTCCAATGTTGTTATTATTTCAGGACAAAATAATGAACAGTCGGGATGGTTTCAGGAACAAATATTATTTAATACTTTACACGTTCCACAACACAAGACAGGACACAAAACATGTATAAAACACAGATTCTTGAACATCACTCCATCAATCTGCTGACGAAGTCTCTCGCCTTTCATCGAGCTTGCGCTTCTAACCAAAAAAGAACTTGTGGCGCCATCTGGTTACCGTTTAATAGTACATGGAAGGTAGTACTAAATTACGGTGTTACAAAACTAATTCTTAAGAATGGTTGAAACTGTATCAGAAAATAGTTTACAATATGTAAAATTCAATAACAAATTTTGATAAAAATAATTTTTGAAAAGAATAAGCAATTTGTTTCCTTTTACCTATGATAATTGCAAAATGCTGACTTTCAAAATGCGATTCTAAAACAATACATTGTTATCTTAAGAGAGAATAGATACGATCGATTATATTTTGCTAAAAGCCTTGACTTCATTTAAATCTGATATTAAAACTGCAGCGCAGCAGGATTTGTTATAAGTAAACGAGAAACTAAAATAAAAATTATCAGCGAAAACTGAATCAGCGATTTGCTTTTATGAAAATATTCTGATATCACTCAGTTTCGTTTTCCCCAATATTCATGAATATAAATCACAATTTTTCAAATTACAAGCGAATATTTTTAAAAATAAAAATGATTCTAAAAACGACAGATATTGTTTGAGGATCATTGAAGAAATACGTCGTATTTTCGAGCTCCGATCAAGTGACGAGCAGGATACCTGAATGGCATATCACTTATCTCACTTTCACTCATTCTACATAAAAAATTTATGGTATAATTCCATTCAATGTGTAGCGGCTTGCATTATTTCTCATTACAGATCTGTAGAGGGTTTGAATGTATATATGTCTACACACAAAAAAAAAAACCTACATGCATACATACATACATATATGAAGTAATACTTCATTGATGAAACAAAATAGTTGAAAAAAAATTGAAATTAAGTACAAATTAAACTTACCTAGTTGGATAAATTATTCAAAAAAATTATGAAAAAAGATTAAGAATGTGAAAATGGGGAAAATAAAGCAACTTAAAATGCCATTCATGGCTTTGGACAGACCATCGTCGTTAAACATGTTTTATGGATTAAAGTCATTCCACTCAGCAAAATGGTTAACACCAAAAGCAATTGGACATAGATATTAATTGTTCCTAAAATTACACGAGCAAAAAAAAAGAAGAAAATTCATTGAAGAATGATATCATTATTCTAACTTAATCTTTAATTTTTTTTATATTGCAAATATTCTCATAATCTCCAAGATATCAACTAAAATATGAAATATTAAATTATTTAAGATTATTCTGAAACGAACTGACGTCGTTCCGGGTTTTAGATATAATCATCACTCAATAAAGATCAGTTAAAAAATGTTTGACCAGTTTATTCACACATTGAATAAGCTACATATCAAAACAAAATAATAATGTAATAATACTTAAACAAAATGGAACAGTGTGGAATTTCCATATTGTGAACAATAGATGACCCTCGTGTGTTCTTCGCGCACGAAGAACACACGAGGGTTGTTTTTGAAGCTTTCACAGCGCTACCTCGCAGTTGGATCGGTCGCAGTGGACCAGAAGAATTGATGAAACACAGCTGGCCATTTACGTTACCTGATATGTGATTCCCATGCTTAATCATCTGACACCCCCTGCGATTTCTTCCTTTGGGGGTTTGTTAAAGATAAAGAGTATGCGCCACCATTACCCTCAAATTTATGTAAACTTAAAAAATGGATTTATTCTGCTGTACTGGCACTTTATAAAGTGTTTGATAGGAACTTACATATCCAAATGATAAGATACGTATGACTAAAGGAAATTGTAAAAAAAAAAAACTCTTCCATATTTTTCGCTTTGTATTAATATATTACTTATCATTATGTGCCGTTTATCCGTTTTTTTCCATATGTCCGAAGATCTTGATTTTTCAAAATAATTGTGACGTTAAATACTTTGTATTTATCAACATATAGAAATAATATAAGAAACAAACGAAAATTTAAATACACACACACATATGTGTGTGCGTGCGTGCGTGTGCGTGCTTCCAGAAATCTGAATGTACCTTTAAAATGAGTGATGATGGTACATGTAGAAGTTTAAAGAGGAAATGGGAGAAATTATTGGAAAGTCATTCATAGCAGATATCACCCACCACATAATAATAATATCTTTAACTGGTATTTTTTGGGTGGGGGTAGGAACGGGTTGAATTTTTTGTCTTTGTATGCCCAAATATATAAAATGTAAAACGATTTCCTGCGAAAATAACAGTGGAAAGCATATTATAGGTTTCACTATAACATGGATTTGGTGTGCGCCTGGTCAACCGCCGGGGTACAAAAACACTCGTCCTTCCATTTCGTCTCATAAATCCGTTTATGTTCTTTTGGCCTGTCACTACCTGCTGGTATTCAAAATTCCCCAACCACTATGCATCCTTTTGCACTTTCTGCATAACATCTCTTAGTGGACGAGGTATAACTGTACTTCATGTACATTTTCAGGTCTTATTCTCTCTCTCTCTCTAAAAACTCAAACTATAATATAAATGTTGCAACTTTGAAAAGTAGGTGTAACTTATACAATCGAAAATCTCTTACAATTTTTCCTTATACTTTAAAATTTTTCCTCGTATGATTTTTAAAATTTATGTAATCCAATTAATTATTTTTCTTTTTGATAACTAAAATACCCTAAATTTTTCTTATATTCTGGGAAAGTACAGAAATAAATGTACATGCTACATTTTATTTATAATCAAGCCAAAAATCAGGGTTCAAATAGGGCAAAGTATTTCATTAATAGCTGTCGCATCCTTGTCTCCGCTATGCGGTTTATTGCTCTTTTAGATTCCGAAACAAATCTTGGATTCTGAAATAAAAATAGTTCCAATTTTTCGTAAGGATTCTAAATTGTATGAGTTTTGAAACATTTGGGGCTTAAGGTATTTTTGTATTGTATAATTATAACTTGTTAATTTTTTTATAACATCGGTATTATTTCAAATTATTGTTGATATCCCTTTCCCTTCCGTTACAAAACTTGTTTCTGTGACTGCATTTCTCTCCGCAAAATTTTCTTTTTCTTCTCTTTAAGATGGCCGCCCGACATAATTGTTAATTTAGCATCTTAAAACCGGATTTATCATCTTTACCGAGCAAGAGTTCAAGTTCATTGTTATCAATTTTTGAGAGCGCGAATCACACACTCACACACAATTCATATACGATATGAATTTAAGAAGCGTTTTAAATAATTCCTCTGTATACATTCCGTGGTTATTGTTTTTTCTTCTGGAAAATTTTGAAGAATGGAAACAAATGGTGAATTATAAATTACGAAAACAACTTTCTCTCATATAACTTTCAAGAAGATTATGATGTGTAGAGAGAGAGAGATAAATTGTGGTACTATTTCCATGTTTACCGAATAGAAAACGCGTCTAACTGTTCGATGGAAAATTCACTCGTATTATATTGAGCAAAATAGCAATTGCATTGGATAAGTTTGGAGTTATGTGAAAATTCATTTTTGTAGAAGTTATTCAAACTTGTTATCATCGAATGAGTAAGTAGACAAGTTATCTTGCGAATTAGGCTTACGAAAAATCTATCGAATTATTAACTCAGTCTTTTGTATATGAGTATTGTAGCTCATTTCTCTCGATATATTTTATAGTTTTCTTCCTTTTTTTTTTTTTAAAAAAAAAAAAGAGTGACATAAATTAAATTAATTTCTATTTCAGAATCCTGAATAAAAATTATTTATTCAAAATAACTTACCGTGAAATAACAGTGAAACAAGTAAATTTAAACAATTGCGCTCTTTATCACAACTACAAAAACTTTAACAATATAACGCACGATGTATGCAACACAAAACACTTAATTTTCGTTAGACATGCTATACCGCTATCCAAAGTCATGTTCATAGAGATATGATCCAAATAAATTCCGTCAAAAAGATCACGTCATAAAATTAGTGAGTTTATAAATCTATTCGAGTCGCAAACATTAATTATAGGTAGATGTCACGACAATCTTGAGTAGATAATCCGTAATATGCAAATGAAGTCACATATATTTATTGGTGTGTTCTTGGCATCTATTATTTTTCCAACTCATTGAACTTAAGTGTTGCTTGAATTATCTGGATAATATATATTCGAAGTGTATCCTCTTAGGCATTTGTGATATAAAGTCGTTATATCTTCAAGTCAATTCATTTTGCATTTTGCATCAAGTCAATTCATTTGCAACGGAAATTTATTATAAGTTTGTCTGGTAAAGAAGGATTTCAGTCAAGTAGCTAAATTTTTGAGTATGGCTAATCTTGTATCATGTTCTTCTTCTGTTTTTTTTAATATAAAAAAAAAAGTTTTATATCATTTTTATAGGATGCATAACTCAACCACCTTTGAAAATTGGCTATACTTAAGCAGCTTTTCAATATAAAAATAAGTTTTATATTGCAACAGATGCTTACTGTTAATATTATTTACTATAGCTTTATATCGCGACGATTTGCAGATTCAGTATTGATATGCAACCCTAGGAGTACTAAGGATCTTGAATTATTTTTTAACACAACAGTTTTGATATCCATTAGTACTTTAGTACTTATGAATCAATTATTAGATTGCTTAGTCAAAATATATGTATTTTTTATTCAATATGCATTTCCTTATAAATATTTTAAGAGTTTCAGCAGAGACGCTGTCTAAATGTCATTTAATTTCTAACAGAACTTTATAGTTAAGTAAAAATAAAATAAAACTTAAATTTATTTTTGAGTACGTATGTGATTTTACTTTCAGATTGCTTCTTGGAAAGTTTACAGCTGTGATAATCACTGATTACAATGTTATGAAGGAAACTTTTAGCAAATCAGCATCTTTAGATCGACCTCCAGATTTCAGCCAAACTATTCCAGATGGATTGGGTTAGTATTTTAGATCCTACGCTCGAAACTAAAATTTTTTGGCAAAATTACATTATAATATTAAATATTACTATATTTAATTTAAATCGTTTCTTTTAAAAATATTTTCCACAATGTAAAAATAAATACATCAAATAAATCGTTAATTAATATTTATATTATCATAGTAAAAAGAAAATTCAGGTAAATCAAAATGAAACAGATTTCAATTTCAAATTTAAAAAGAAGGATATTCCTACGTGTTATCTTAAAATTCTATAATCGGATAAGTTCTTATAAAAGGTTGATAGATGGAATATTTAACATGTGATGAACATTATAAGGATTCTCATTAAATTTTTGTTAATCTATATTAAAAAACATATGCCCTCCCCAAACATTTTTTACCTTTCGAGAGGAGGAAAGTCTCATTGCAGATACAAATGTAATATATGAGAGGCGAAAATAACATAGAGTTATAGATTTTTATTTTTCTGCTATACAAATGGACTGTATAGAATATTATTAAATTTCAATTACCAAAAAACTGTGTAACTTATTAGTAATATTGCTGTGAATCTCAAAACGAAAAACTAAATTCATTACCAATAGTCCACACAATATAAGAATTCTAAGTCTTATCACAGTAACAAAATCTCCACAACCATATACAAATGTTTATTTACTATTTTTCTGGTCTAGACCTCGCAATATAAATTCGAGATCCCACCATCAAAAATCACAACAAACTGGGAGCTGTTTAAAAAAAACACCCTAAAAAAACAACATTTTCATTTCCCGAAGCACACAGCAGAGGGGATATTGAAAAGCAAGTCACCGAGCTCTCACAAAACATACTAAGTGCACATGAAATTGCCTCTAAACCCATTAAAACAAACACACAAACCTTTATCAGTAGACAACTATTTTAAAAGGGAAATAAAATCAAGAAAACTTGGCAATTCACTCGCTAACCTGCTGATAAAAGAAAATGAAATAAACTACAAAATGAAATCAGACACTAAGTACTTTTAAACAGAACAAAGATTGGGAAGAAACGTTTGAAAACTTAGGTGTTGAAAGCGGTATTCTTTATGGTATGGCTAAAGTGTTTAGGAAAAAGGGAACAGCAATATCCACCCTGAAAAGCCTTTCTAGTATCGTACTCAGTGACACAAAGTCGAAACTCTAGCTGACTCTTTGCAGATCTAATTTAAATTAAATAATATTCACACACCAACACATGATGGAACAGTAACACACCTCATTAATGGTTACCTTGCCAATGACAATAGTTTTTCAAATTCACACACAACCCTCCCTTAACCTCCAAAATAGCAGCCTATATCAAAAAGATTAAAATTTAAAAAAAGCACCAGGAACAACAGAAGGAATTACAAATAAAATGATCAAAAAACCCCACCCTTTATATTTTCCAATTCCGAAATATTATACAGAAAATGTTCGAACTCAGTCACTTCCAAGATGCGTGGAAAACCGCCGCAGTAATCCCGATGGTGAAAAGTCGAGTAAAAATCCGACCTAACTAGAAAACTATGGACCCATATTTACTGCCAATTCCCAACAAAATTGCTGAGAAACTCATATTTAATAGGCTTAATCATAATTTTCACTTGATAATTAAGCCTATTGAGTGGATCAGGTATGATATCCTGATCCACGAGTAGCATAGTTTCGTGCCAAACCTCTCCACATCCTACCAACTCATCCGAAGGGTGGAATACATTAAAATTAGTTTTATCCAAAAACAAAATACAGGAGCGGTTTTTTGGACATTCAGAAAGCTTTTGACCGAGTTTGGTATACTGTCCTTTTCTTCAAAAGAATTAAATTTACCCTCCCTTACAACAAGTAAAATTAATAAATTCATATTCATTGGATAAAAACTCGCTATTGAACAATATATTACGCCTATTAAAAACAGTATAAATCTGTAGTTCATGATGTATTTCTCCTTATTGAGCGCAGGTCTACACTAAGAAAACGTAATAAAATGCTTATTTATTCTTTGATAATTAGATTTTTCCTGGCATATTATTGTCTAGTCTGGTTGAATTTTGCAGAAACAACACTAGAACTATTAGAAAAATCACAAACAGTCACCTTCCGAACAATATTAAAAACAATTTGGTATATGAGAAATATTGACATCAGAAAATCTGTAAGTTACCCTTTCCTCAAAACCTTTATCAAAGACTTTCCATGAAATTCTTTAAAAAAAATAGACACATCCAAAAATAGGACAATCCAACTCATAGAAAAACACACACCATTCAGAAATAACCCACAATAAAGACCACGTGAAATTTTATTAGATTAATCAATTGCAGTCAAATTCCCATTTTTCCATAACCCTTCACATCCAAAAATCATACAACACACACTCTAATACTGAAATAAATTCGGGCATGCCTTTTCAAAACCACGAGATATAATATTTTCTACTGATTACCTTAACTGAAATAATAATTTCAGTTATTTGCCTATGAAAACTCAACTATGAAAGAAATAATATTTACAGTGATAAGAAATCCGGTGTGGATAGGTTTTGAGTCCTCGGGAGGACAACTTTTGTAATGCTGAGTCTCGGCCATCTCCTCAAAGTTTATGTGCGCAAAAATGTTGTCTGGTCTTTCTTAAAAAGTCCAAAGGCGCTTTGACCGACCTCTTTATCAAATGTAAGGGGACACAATTAGGAAATTGTTTTCTTACGTGTAGTTACCGATGAGATATCCAGTGGTTTTGTTAAAATTGTCATATTTTAGCAGCTAAGAATTTGAGATTTTTTTTTTTTCATTCATGAACTCTTAACATACATATTACCAGTTAATTTTGTAATAGAACTACAAATTCTATGATCTATTTTTTCACATAGAGAGATGTGTTTTGGGAGTATAAATATCTTGCTACAGACTACATGTTCTAATACTTTTTACTTGCAAAAATTGCGTTTAAAATTAATCCGGAACCAAAATTATTTTACTTGAAATTTTTTAAGACAACTAGCTTCTATTAATAAAATAAATGAAAAATATTATTTGTGTTATAAGCAAACATCTGAAAATTGTTTTTCACATTCAAAAAATAATGATCAAATGAATCTGAATAAATATAGAAAAAAATTGTGTTTTATATTATAAAAAATACAAAAATTAGAATTCTAATTGTTCCTAAAGACGCTCTAATTTGTTTCCTCGAGCTTTTGAAAGGCTAATACAAATTTAAAACTGCATATGCAAATTAATGCACTATTTTAGCATTTTTAACTTTAAAATTTCAAATCAAATTAATTTTTAATTTTAAAAAAGACTTTCAAAATTCACTCTTTGAAAGTTTGCATTAATTTTTATCTCAAAATGCCATTCGGTGGATATTCATAAAAATAAATTCTCTTGTAAATTTAAACGTGTTCAGTTTTCTAATAACTTGGTAACATTAAAACAATAAATGCTTTTGCATTTTGCTCTTCTCATCAAGCATTTCGATGGTTATTAATTTAAAAATAATGGAAACGTATTCGTAGGTTTGGCTTCTATTAATGGTCATGAGTGGACTACACAGAGACGATACTCTATGAGAGTCTTAAACGATGTGGGTTTAGGTAAATCGAAATGGCGAGATTTTGTTCAGGTAAGAACAGTTACACAAAAGTTCTTTTAGAAACTGTGTTTCAGATGCTACTTAACTGTCAAGTATATTAGAAGTTGAAAACCTAATTTTAAAAAAATTTGTTTTTAACTTTCATATTTCGAATAAAAATGTGGATTCTCTAAAGACATTTGGAAATTATCCGGATGTTTTTTAACCTCTTTAATCTCACGAGCAAATTTAAATGGTTAATGAAAAGAATTAACTGTAAAGGTTTTTAGTAAAATTTTGAAAAAGACTGTTTAATTTTTTTTCAGTATCTTAATCACGAAAATTAAAAACTAAATAGTAAAGAACAAAAAAAAATGAAATAATAATGTAGCGTAAAAAAAAGAATGGAATTACTTTAAATATAAATTCACTGCTATTTAAGTAGTAAAATAATAATAAAAAGAAATAAACAAAGTCATTTTTTGAAATAAATATACGTTTCAATATTTTAAAGAAGAGATTTTCCACCTCAATATGATACTAATTTATAATCATCTTATAGTCTTTTGAACGATTTCGAATACAAGAATATTCCATGCTACAGTCAATCCCCCTTATAGTTAATTTCTGCGGCTCCAATAAAATGTTCACTGTAACCGAAGGTTCACTATATCCAAATTTGTTGAAACATTGATCAGGAAGCGATTTTTCCAAATGTTGTAAACTGGATTTTAATAAGGAAAATTCCTTGTATATCGCAGATTGGTTGGCTTCTGCGAAATACGTCAATTTTATCATTTTTTACTAGACACTGCTGAGATGGAAGAAT
Organism: Nephila pilipes; assembly: GCA_019974015.1. Classification (NCBI taxonomy): domain Eukaryota; kingdom Metazoa; phylum Arthropoda; class Arachnida; order Araneae; family Nephilidae; genus Nephila; species Nephila pilipes. The sequence goes on along the minus strand of BMAW01122535.1, from coordinate 416,635 downwards.
GTCTTTTCAGTCCTAAGGATAAGGAGATTGAAAGGAAAGAAACATGAGAGGACGTCCGTATAGTCCATTTAACAATTGTCCTGAACTTTCAAGGGGTTGTTCGAAAAGTGGGTTCTGTGTAGTGAACCGGTGGATTCTTAGAAAAGGCGGGAAGGTTGGGGAGAGGGGAAAGAGGAATACTGTTTATCGGGTAGAGAGCCAATGGTTGTTTAATAGAAACAACGTGATTGAAGAAAGAGTGAGATTTGAGACGGAAGCTTAGGAATGTTGTCTTTCAGGTCCAAATACATATGTGTAAAATTACTTTAGAAAATTTGGAGAGAGAAAAAATCAGTGGATAGGAAATTTGAGTTCTCTCATTACATGCTGATTTTCATTTCCTCAGGAATTCACTGTAAGCGTAGAAAATAACAAAAGTTAAATAGGAGTTCAGTTTGGACCAGTGAAGTAGCTCACTATAACAGAGAGTTCATCATATCCCGGGTACATAACAGCAGATTTGATTGTGTATACTCGTTTAAAATTATTTACATTATTAAAAAATAATGATACAAAATACAAAAGTTGATGTTTCGAGTAATTTCGCTGAACAAATATAACGATAAAATAGTAACAACATATATATGAGGTAATAAATATTTATAAGAGAAGAAAAATTGTAAAAGTAAGTAAAAAAAGTAAGCAAAAAATAGTAAAATAGTTAAGTAAATTTTTTGTAATAGAAAATATATATTTATATGAGAGAGAAAAAACAATATTTGAGACAAATAACACATATATAATGAATAATAAAAGGCGTAAAATAAATAGATTCCAAATAACCAGTTTCAAGCGAGATTCGGTTCATATTGCTATGAACCCGTGATGACTCTTCCCTGCAATGTTACTTTTATGAAAGAAAAGAGACATTTCTAAAGATTTCGTCATTCACCAAGGAAAGTTTAGTGAAAATCCTTTACCTTGGTGACGGGTTGGTGACCATCTTGGTGGCAAGAAACTTAGCGACTTTGATGACAACATGAAGGCTCTCAGAAATGCCAGAATTTTCCCAAAATCTCTATTAGGGCGAAGGTTATGAACTTTTCTTGAATTTTCCATGGGATATCACACCTGACCAGAACAGCTGTAAATATTGAGAGGAGCGAAGTCTGAGTGAAACGATTGGGTATTGGTCGAGTGAAGCTACAGGAATTGCCCGAGTGAATCTGCCAATAGTCAGCCTGTATATGCCGCAAATTCTGTCGAGATTGTCGGAAGCTATCGATTAAGAATAGTATTACTTTCGAGATTTTTCTGTAAAGCGAAGTACAAAGCCGTGAGAAGAACATTACGCACTGACTGTTATTACAATTGCTATCTTGTATTTATGTTGCTGACTTGTGCAAATGTTTCTTTTATTCCTGTTGCGTTGTTAATCTGCGCAAGTGCTGTGTTTCCTGATCGTGTTGTATCTACACGACCTATCCAAGTGTTTCTACCTGCATTTCGGCTTGAATATTTCTGAATAGTTTTATTTGCTATAATCTTCCTTGTTGGACTACTTTCAACATCAAACCCACGAAAAGCGATTTTTAAAACACTGGTGTCAGATGTGGCGCTCCGGAGAGAACCTCCGTGACCAGAGCAATGGAGGGTAAATTCAAGGAGCTCTTTGCTATAACGGTAGATATAGAAGCCGGAAAAGAGCTCTTCGTGAAGAAATTGAAAGCAAGAAAAGAGCTCCTTCTGAAGGAGATGAAAGTCAGACAAAAACGCTTGTTGAAAGAAATAACGTCCGAGAAATCTCGGTTCAAGGAATTGAAAGCCGAAGTTAATGTTAGTGTTAAAACTTCAGAAACTACCAAGAATGGTGCCACAGAGGAGTCCTGAGAGTATTGTATTGAAGAAATTAAAGCAGAAAAGGGAATTACTTTAGAAGAGATGATAGATGATAAAGAAAGTAGATAAGGAAAAAAAACTGGAATCTAGTGGAAAAAAGTACGAACTAGTAAGCTAGAGAGCTGAACGTTATAGAAAGAGCTGTGACTATTATTACAAGTGCTGCTTTGTATCTGTGTTGCTGATTTATACAAGTGCTGTTTTTGTTCTTGTTGTGTCGTAAATCCTGATTGTATTGTTACTTTGTTCAAGTTTTGCTGTCTGTGTTTAATCTAGTCTTGAATATTTCTGATAAAATTTCACTTGCCATTATCCTCCTTTTTGAACTGCTTTCACCATTGAACCTGCGAGAAGCGATTTTTGCAACAATATTTTTTCTCGCAAGTAAATAGATTCTTATAAACCAAACACACTCAGATTTCATTTTCAGTTTTCGACTCACTTATAACATTATTAAACCTACACAGCTCAGAAAGATATAATCCCGGGGACATATGTTTGCATATTTTTCAGAGGAAAAATAATATTAGTCATTGGTTTTCATTGGTGAAGCATATTAAAAAAGTATTTGTCAAAAATATTTCCTCTCAAAATTTTACGAAGTTCTGATTATAAAGTTTTGATTCTGATCGATTCGAGAGACTGTTCAATTTAAGAAAAGACTTGTTCGTTTCAAATTAGCTCTATCTCTGTCGGAGAAATAAAAAATCATCTATTACGAAATAAATTGGCCCTTTTTTATATTGCTCCTAAGATAATCTTAACCATTTCTATGGGTGATAACTTCTCGTTTTGGCACTTGTTCAAATACTTAAAAAATAAGGCATCCCGGAACTTCGTGTACTAACTAGGAGCAAGGGATAAGTAGAGAACAATATTAGGAACCATTATTACATAGGAGAGCATAGGTGAAAACTGATAGGTGGCCCTGTAAGGGAACTCTGAAAATCGTCACGTGTAACTTCATTATTGTAGACATCGGTTGCTTTTGATCAACATGAATCGTCGTATAATCGATTCGAGTTTATTGATATCCACTTCGACTGTAGCCTAATCAACTGAAACGGACGTACAGCTGTTCGACTGTATCAGGAAAGATACTGAACAAGGGGTCAACCAAATCATCAAATGTTCACTTGGGTACTTGAGGAGCGAGGATCCTTTACAACAACAATGAAGAATACCAGGCGACCACGAATAGCATGAACACACATACTGGAAAATGATCTCTTGTATTCTGTGGATCGAAATCCTGGAACTAGTGTATGGGTGCTGGGCGCTGTTACTGAAACGTCTCAATCAACTGTCTGGAAAGTTCTTTAGAGCGAAGCTTTATATTCCTTTCACCTTCAGAGAGTTCAGTTACTGCAGCGGAATGATCACCCACGATGTGTCATGTTTTCACAAGTGCGGACAACCTGAATTTTTCTAGTTGTGTTTAGCTCACTTCTGAAGCAAACTTTTCATGTGAAGAGATGTTTAATTTGCACAACGTTCCTATGTGGACCTTAGACAACCTAGCAACCCACACGGATCCTGACCATAAGACGCACAACAACGTTTCATTGTTAATATGCAGACGTCTATCGTGGTGGACAGTTTAATTGGGCATCCAACCTCGATTGGATGCTCACAAGTATCTCATCTTTCTTCAGGAGATTAATAATATCCTCCCCTGTTCGACGAAAAGTACGTTTTCTATATGAGGGAGTGCCATTTCATTACGTAAGGTGTGTACGTGTCTATTTATACCGGACATTTGGAAACATTTGGATCCCGCATGATGATCATGACGTATGGTCCACTACATTACCTGATTTATTTCCTCTTGATTACTTTCTAAGGGGTGTTATGAATAATCTTAGGTATGACATTCCCATAAATTTTGAAATGAATCTGGTTGCACGAATCTCCGTCGATGCCTCTATGATGCGCGAAACGCCAGGTATCTTCGAAAATGGGCGCAATTCCCAATACCTCCTGTGATGCTTGCAAGTCATTATGCTCCTTTGTTGTATATTAATACATTTTACTTTGATTACTGTGTTTTGTGTCTCTTCATCACGTGTGGGTGACATTTTCGCGCATGCTTTCCTATGTGGTTATGTATTTAATGATATTTTCTACCTCCCCTCCAAAGTTTGTACACTAAGTTCCGAAATACCCTGTATAAACATCCGCTCAAGAGTAAGTTTCTCTTTTCGAAACTTATAAGTAGTTTATCCTGGTATCAGAAAGTTTTACATTATACAACTTATCGCCAAATATGTCGCTAGTTTTACGATTATGCTGTTTTGATATAATCAGAGAAGCAAAATAATTAGCGCAAATTTTGCTACTTTTTATGAGAATATAAAGTAATGTTACGAAATTCTAGATGTAAACGAGCGAAATCAATCCACCTAATAACATAATGGCAACTGATACTTTATTCACGGATATCCTGGACATGAAGACACACAGATTGCAGAGCTTGGATAGTAACAGCATAAATATGAACACAGCACTTGTAAAGATTACCAACACATATACAAGAATAAAAACAGCAATTGTAATGATAGTCCCCTTTGAATCAGCAACGTTGAGCTCACCAGTTTCTACTTTGCATAACGGTCAAATCTCCCCAGTATTACTCTGCACTTTAAAGGCAGATATCGGTGCAATCGGATAATCGGCAAATGTACAAGATAATTTAACATTAAGTTTAATGGTAATATCCTTTTATATGTATTACGTATTCATAAGTGGTGCAAAAATGCTGAATTATTATTTATACTTAAATTATAAATAGGATGAAGTGGATGAATACGTGCAACTTTTAGAAAAACAGAAGGGAGAGCCTTTTGAACCGAAACTTTCACTGATTGCAAGTATAGCTAACAACATATCCAGTCTCATCTTTGGATATCGTTTACCTCTTGAAAGTCCACAGATGTCTGTTATAATCCAAGCTATCTACAGCTTTCCTAAGTATTTCAATCAAACAGGCTTGTTCTTGATACCTGGAATGTTCACATTTTTCAAAATCACTGGGCTAAATCAGGGGATGACAGAATTTACTGCTTTTAATAATCTTTTTCGGTAAGTATAAAAATTTTTATAATCTTGAGAATCATGTAAAATTCTTTGATACCGTATTATTTACTTTCAAGCTATTCTCCTCTAACATTATAGAATAGATATAAATATTGAAATAATGTTTTGCACAGGAAAAGTGGCCACGGTAGCCTATAGCCATGGTATCGGATTCGTGGCCGGCGGTTTTTATTCAGTCTCGGGTTCAATCCTTGGCCACTAAAGACCCGCCATGTTGCCGGGCTGATGCACGTTAAATCTGTGGGTACCGAAAGTCCTCCCATTGGCGTTGTATGGAAGTTCGGAGAGGGGGTGCCAGCATAGGTGTCGTCCTTGTCACTTGACCGAGGTCAAGCGTTCGTCACTTCTTTTCAAATTCGAATTTAGAGGTTAATTAGATAATCAATTATGGAGAGAATAAACTCTCCATAGCTTTACGTTAACTTGCGTATCATAAATTTCAAATATTACCAAGATACCAGGATAAAATTTATTTTGCATATTGATTGATCCTTATGACATAATGTTGTAAACTGCAGTTATTAATGATGATTTGTGTGGTTTCAGTAATGATCATGTAAAATTCAATGTGTTTGATTCTACAATGACAGTATATTTTTTAAATGTTCTTATGCACACTACTGGTCATTAAAATTGCTACACCTTAAAGAATAATACAAATAACAAAATGATATTTATTGGACAAATATATTATACTGAAAATAATAAGAGATTATATTTTCAACAAATTTGGAAGCATAGATCCTGAGAAATCAATACACAGGATAATTACTTCTGGCAGCAATAACAGCTTTTATATGCCTGGACACTGAGTCAAACAGAGATTGGACGGCATGTACAGTTACAGCTGTTCATTCAGCTTTAACACGATGCCTCAGTTCATATACTATAGTGACTGGTGTATGGAAACAAACCAGTCTCTCAGCAACCATTCACCAGACTTTTCTATTAGTGAGAGATTTGGAGAACGTGCTGGCCAGGGCAGAAACCGAACATTTTCTGCATCAAGGAAAATGTGTACAATACGGCAACATGCGGTAGTACATTATTCAGCTGAAACGTAGAGTCTCGCAGGACTCGAAGAAAAGGTAGAACCATGGCCTTAATGCACTAGAAATATAATGGTCACTGTTCAAAGTGCCACCATTGCAAACAAAAGGTGACAGAAACGTGTATTCAATATCACCCCATACCATCACTCCAGGTGATGGACCTGTATGACGATATCGAATGCAGGCTGGCAATATGCGCTCTCTATGAAATCGCTAAATACGGATACGACCAACATGATGCTGTAAACAGAACCTGGATTCATTGAAAAGATGTTTCGTCGTTGATCACACCATTGAAGGAGCTCTGTAATGTAATGCCAAGGGTATTCAAAACACGATCCCATTTCTTGACTCGGGGCTAGTGACGGGCTGTACGATCCATAAAGATCATGCGGGTAGCATGTATGTCATCTCTTTTGTTAGTGATAGCAGGTTCTTGAGATCCGTCATGGCGTTCCTTATGACCATCTTAAGCCCATCGATTTGATATTCTGCAGACAGTCATGGAATCTCGACCTATGCGAGCAGCATTTCAGTAAACCATGATCCCGGTAGGCTACAATTCGAACTCTTATTAAAGTCAGAAACGTGCTGGAAAGCATTTCTCCTTACACGATGCATCAAACAATTTTTCACCAGGCAACAACTTTTAAATGCAATTTGTACATAAGAAACCTGCTGTACAATTTCTTTATTTAAACACATTGTACGTGTCGCTAACGGGGCCTGTTTTGCATTAATGCGTTGAAAGGATAATTATTTGCATATCATAGTATTTTCTTTCTGTCTTGTAAATTTTACGTGTGTAACGTATCACTTTCTTGGTGCTACAATTTAAATGGCCAGAAGTGTATTAACCCGATTTACACAGGTGCATACACATGTTTTTAAGTATCGTTTTGCTATTTAAAAACAAATGCAGTTATTTCTTCTGCTTTATTTTTTTCAGAAAGCCTCTTCATCTTATTTTACTATTCAACATAATTACATCTATTATTAAGGCACGTATCATACCGCACAACCAACTTCACACTCCATCTGTAATGTTTGGTTGTGGTTCGAAGATATAGTGAAATGAGTTAAGACTTTTAAAACTCAACATAAATTTTATTCAAAGATTAAAATAGGTTTGAAGCACTCCCAATAAGACTTACTGAACTGCTCCCACTCTATAAAAAACCTTCAACTCCCGTCACAAAACTCTCTTTTCTCCCTCCTCGCGGGTGGTACTACCAATGACGCCTAGAGGGGGCTCTGAATCATTGCTCGGAGAAAATGGGAGCACTACAACATCCTCATGGAAATCTACTATTCTGAAGGGCTAAGCAAAGCAACACTTCCGTTTTGATATCATCTTCATCGTCATAGCACTCCGTCTAAATACTTTTCAAGTCAAGAAACAAGTGGTAGTCACTGGGCGCAGATCAGGGCTCTACTAAGGGGATCCTGTTATCCTAGCCATATAATGCAATGAGATCTCGGGATTGACGAGCCACATGAGGAAGGGCATTGTCATGCACCAATAACAATCCCTTTCTTGATCATGTAATGCCTTTTGTTTTGGATTTCGCGATGCAGTTTAGTTAAGGTGTCACAGTATGTCTAGGAACTTATTGTGTCACCCAAGGCAAAAAAAAAAAAAATACAGAAGCAACACCCCCTGCCTATTCAAAAACATAACACGCATGACTTTATGTGCTGATATTGTTTGCTTGAGCTTCACTTTTTTGAGTGATATTGAATGCCTCCATTCCATGGATCCCCTTTATGATTCCGGTGTCACACCAGTCACCTATTTTTCGTCGTGAATGACAATTTGGCTTAAAAACTCATCACCTTCATTTAAGAGTGGCTCGAGGAGAAAAGCCACTATCATGTCATATAATTTCAACAGCACACCCTGTAATACAGTTCGTGACAATGAAAATGCAACTCCAAGAAGAAGTGGCCAGAAAGGGATGAAATTGGCAAAGAGAGAGAAACAGCAACGAACAATAATTGATCTTTATTTCGAAAAGATGGCATAATACATAGCGAGAACAGCTTCGGCTTATTAGGCTGTAGAACCACAGTGAACGACGATACATGAAATAACACGTCTAGGTACAGAGTTAATGAGAGTACGGATGGCTTCCTGGTGAATGGCTCTCCATTCCTTGACAACCATTTGCCCACAATTCATCTTTTGAACGTGGCTGTGGCAGGGTCTGTAAATGGCATCTAATCTTATCCCAAATATGTTCAATTGGTGAGCAATAAGGAGAGGACGGTGGTCAAGGAAGCCTTTGTGTACCTTGCAGAGCACGTTGGATGATGCAAGCGGTATGGAGTCGGACGTTACCTTGCTGATAAAGAGCATTGGTCACGCCTTGATGATAGGGTAGTTTCCCCGATCACAACACATAATCCACGTATCGTTGGGCCATCATAATGCCCTGAATACGAACTAGAGGTGACCTGGAATCGTGCGCAATTGTGCCCCAAAACATGATGCCTCGTTGTCGCGCACCACACTCGTACGCGGAGACTATCATTAGAGAAACAGAAGCGTGACTCACCTGAAAACACGATCCTGTGCCATTCCGTCGTTCACATCGCTCTAATCCAGCACCATTTCAGACATTGGTGTCTATGCTGTGGAGACGAGGCAGTCTTCTTAACGAACGCCCTGAGTGCAGGCCATTGGCAACCAATTGACGGGAAATGATTCTGGTCGATATGAAAACATCCAAGATGTCTTCAACATGTTGCAGAATGGAGGTAGAAGTGGCTTCCGGGTTGACCACCGCTAGTCGACGGATGCGTCGATCCAAACGTGTTGACGTCTGGCTGCCCTGACATCCCTTAAACTTCCATATTTCCTTGTTCCAATCATCTTTGCCACAGCCGGTTCACTGTGGCCGCATCCAAGTGTGAATCAGCTGAGATTTGTCGTATGGACCAACCTGCCCTTCTCTCAATCTCCTTCTCCGGTCACAATGTCTCTTGTAAAATCATCTGTTTGCTGGAATTGCCTCCTTTGACGACGAACTGGCATTGTATGCTATTACACGCGTCCTCTGAGACAAGAATAAATTTTCTACGCTGATTTCCCTAACGAAGAATAACGAAATAAATAATGGCACGAAAATTTAACATTCTGCAGCTTCCAATCCTTATATCTTCTTAAACGGGCGCTGGAGAGTAGCGCATTTCACACCATTCACATAACTCGGTGACGGGCGTCTACTCTGAAATTTGCATAATTTTCTAGCCACTCATTCTCGGTATTGCATTTTCAGTGTCGCTTAGTGTACATTCACTCGTTTTCTAAACTAATAAATCTAAAATTAAAACCTTACTATATTGTGGTCATACAAAATTAAAGAAACTTTTCTTAAGTAAAGAAGAACACTTGACATGAATTTAAAGGAAAGGTATCAAGTTTAATTTATCAGTAAAATTCACAATAAAAGAGAGTTCTGATTATAGACTTAATTTTCTTGAAAAAATCATCATGTCATACCTTATCTAATATAAAATTTAACATAGTTCTTTTTCATCCCATCACATTTGTGAAAGGTATTCATAAGAAAATAAAATACAGATATGCATATATAGTAAAACAGTTTCAAAAGTAAGTTTATTATTCAGTTACATGGGGCCCATATTTGCTATTTAGTACTAAATTGAGGGTGCTGAAAAATTTTGCAAAAATTCCGCAAAGATGAATTTCGGAAAGGAAACCCAGATGAGATATATAATGAAAATCTCGATCCACTTCAGAAGTATTGCAAGTTTCATTAAAGCCTTTTGAAAATGCTACTTTCAATTAAGCCAGAATCCTGATATGAATCACAATTTAAGGTGATACTGTTATACTTAAGATTAACTTCAGCAATCGCAAAGATTACTGAAGTTAATCCAATAACTGTTACATGTGTAATCCGTAACAAAGAATTAGTTTTGACAAATACTTTTTTAAAATAATTGTAATAAAACTGGAGGCGAAATAGTTGAAATTGATGAGTCAAAGCTTGGGCATAGAAAATATCATTAAAGCCATAAAGTAACATAATTTTCTTGTTTTTGATATTGAGGAGTAATGTTTGTTAAAAAGGATTTGCATTGTAGTTAACGAAAAAACAAGGAGACATCGGAACAGTTGTTAAAGAACAATTGTTGCTTTTTGAACATGCTAAATATAGTGATAGATAAGAACCTCTTATTATTACGCATTTAACTTAAATATCTAAGCCAGTGGTTCTCAACATTTTCACAACTACGGATCGCTTGAAGTTATACAGGATTCTAATAGTTGTAAAATAAAACAAATACATATGTTTATTACAAACTAAAAACAATAATTTAGCTTTTAATATTCAAATTTTATCAAAACACTTTTTCCAAGTTCATGGAAAATCTATATGCTCGTCATGAAATTTCAGAAACTTACTTTAATGTCTTTAAAAAGTTGTTGGTAAGCAAAAAATTTTTATTAATATAAAAATTATGTGATATTTTATATTTTTATCGATTTTAATTATATGATAAGAAATTAACTTTATAATTCATTAACAGATAAAACATTTTATACAGATTGAAAATTAATTTTAAACGTGCTTCGTAATTCATAGAGACTTCATTCATAGAGATTTATAGAGTAAAGTCATAAGAATTTCTTTGATAATGTTGTTAAATATACTTAATTATATAGCATAATTGTATATTCAAATAATTATTATATACTTAATAATCGTCCTCCGGAAGAAAAAAACATTTTCAACATATTTAAAGGAAAGTTTTGCAGAAGAAAGACAACGTTTCAATCAAGTTATTAACTCTGTGAGCATCTTTTTTCAATTTGCATTATTATGAATTATATTAGCATTTTATGGAATGTTTACATATTTTTTAAAATTATGTATATTTCTTAGTTTTAGCAACATAATTAAAAGTCAAATTTCATTAAGTAGTTTTTTCAAACCGTCAGGATTAAAGATCATATTCAAGAGAAAAATCTAATATACTAAAGTCTCTCTTAAAAGTCTTACGAGTCTAATACAATAAAAAAAATATAAAAAAGTATATTAATTATGATATATAATAAGGAGAAAAACGTATTACATATGGATTATTTTATAAAATAAAGAGAAAAAACACATTACATATTGATCATATTATATAATAAAGAGAGAAAAATATTTATACCAGAAAGAAATAAAAATCTTAAAGAAAAATAAGAAAAATTTAAAAAATTGCTTTAAATTCTTTAACTGTCTGAAGCAAGCAAATTAAATGTTTGATATATAAAGCATTATTCATTTACAACAAACCACAATGCAAAATTACTTTAATAAAAATAAGTATGCGTATGTATCTGTAGATATCAAATATTCTGTTAAAATTTGACGCTTTAAATGAATTACTTTCGAAATTTATAAGCAACTGAAATAGTTTTTTCAGCATGAGAGGCCAATGAAAAATTTGTCTTTGAATTGCAATGGTAATCGAAAGCGCTTTTGAAAGATTGTGGCACATTCAAGCTAAAAACACACACACTTATGCATGTTAATCAATATAAAAATGAACAAGAATTTGATGATATATATATATAATGAAAAAATAAAAATTATCACAATTTTCAGAAAAAAATACAAACGATTTCGTTAAATTAACGGAATGTTATTTCTGTGTCATTCTTCTTATAATCATGTGATCAATATATTTGTGCATTAAATCTCATAGAGCTAAAGAATTTGAAAATGGAGATATAATTACTTTTTGCTGCTTTCACGGAATGAAGATTCAATTGTACTGTTTTCTGCAGACGTTCTATTTTCTGCAGATATTCTGTTTTCTAGATCTAAGAAGATAAATAAATAGCATGAATGTAAAATTTCAACAAGTTTTTCTTTTTCTTTTTTCGAAAAGGAATTCGCCTTCTCCTTCGCCTTTAAGCTTGTCAAAGAACACGAATTTATTTCTTGTCACTTTTGTTGAGCTTGAATATTTACTTAAGTACGTTCACTTATGAATGCTTAAATGAGTGGCTGTCCGGCGTCCCATTTATAACAATAAAATCGACCTTTTGCCTCTATTTCATCAAGTCAACACTCTGTGTTCGTACCACTTCCATCTCATAAACTTGCCTCGTAGGAATAGACACTGTGCCGTAGCCAGCACCATTAACCTATCTGTCTCCCATAGAAAATTTAGTTAAGAGCGTCCACGACTTCATGTCACGACTTGAGGCAGAATGCGTTCGAAGTAATGGCGCTCCAATATCTTATTTAGATTTAAAATGATTTTGTATCTTGACCAATGAATTTAGTCACGCTCAGTTTTGAATCTTTCCTTATTGTTGGTGGTGAATACTAATTTAATTTTTCAAATATCATTTCAGTGAGACTATTCCTTCTAGATGCAACTTTTTTTTTCGATGAGGGTAGGTTAAAAATACTGATTATACACCTAATTTTTTTTTATTTGTATTTCAAATGAGATCTCATTTCAGTGTTTTCCCTCATCTATGGTTTTTTCTGATGCTCTGTCAAAAAAAAGTAAATTTGGGTTTTTCACTACAATTAATCCACCTTTAAAGTTTTTAAATAATTATTCGTGAAATGTTCTAGACAAAGCTTCATTAATTATGAATCCAAATTCATTTTCAAATCCTCAGGTTTCTTCTTTTTACAACTATACCTTAATTTTTACTTTGATACCATTCGCTTAGAATTTTGAACCAACGTTTCTGTTAGATCCTCATTCAATATTTTGAAAAAATCGCTTCATATTAAATTTCAAAAATTCTATGAAGATTCATTAGTCATAAAAATTCTAAGCTCCGTCGTACCTGTATTTCATTTCAAATGATTCAAAACAAAATTTATTTCGTAAGAATTTTTTTCAGAATGATTTTGTAATTTATTTTCTTATTGTTTTATTCGCGTAATGTTAAATTATTGCAAATTTCATGTTAACTCTTTGCCCTTGGCTTTGTTAAGCAAAATTATCTCATATGTTAATAAATAAATTGGTGTCCAAAATAACGATAACAATTATTAAACAAGAGATAATTTAAACACGAAACAAGAGAAGCTTCAAAAGATATACTGTAATAAAGTGTATAAACAATCAATAGCGTTATAACAAAATAGACAGGAGTGAAAAAAAAAAGATTGAAGTATATGAAACCAAAAGTGACTAAAACATACTCCTGAAATTTCTAAAATTGCCCGGCTAATAAAGAGTAGCTTCCATTTCAAGCTATTGTTTCTTTATTGACAAATTTTTAATTAACGTCGCAATTAGAAACAACTCAAAAGGTATTGCCAATGGACCTCGAAATGTTGAGTCTCGACACTTAAGTTGGAACCTCCCTCTCCAAACTTCCACACCACTCCAACGCGAGAACTTGGAACCTCGACAGATTTAATGCGCGGGTCTTTAATGGCAACAGGGCTCGAATCCATGACTTGACGGTAAATAATGCCGGAAGCGAGTTTGCGATCTTGACCACTAGGCTACCATGGCGTTTACTTTCTAACACATGAAAACCATGTTAGAAAGTAAATTAAATTTTTGACTACCATTTAATATATTTGCAGTTCATGCTGAGCATTTGGATCCAAATAATAGAATAATTTAATTTTTTTTATCAAATCTGTAAGCATATGGTTATAAGATCATTTAAATTTCGTCGTCGAGCATAACAAGGAACAAGAATAAAATTATCAATTTTTTTATTAATCAAAAGTAAAAGTTCATAAATCTAATCAGACGGATTTTTTTTTTTTTTTTTTTTGCTTTTTCCTAAATATTTTGTTGCATTTAAAATCTGCAATAATCTTGAATAAAACGTATTATTATTACTTCCATCATTTAGGATCAAACACTTTCATTTAGGACTAATTCAAAATGGTTGTTAAACAAAAACCTTATTCATTTCATTCGGCCCATTCCAGTAAATCAAAAAAAAAAAATTAACATTCGAATGAAATCTAATGAGTTATATGTATTTCAGTGAAGAAGTAAATAAGAAGAAAAAGAAAACAGATGAAACAAACGAAATTTCTTTCGTAGATGACTACTTACAAAAATTGAAAGAAGAAGAGTCAAAGAAAGAAACATCTTTTCAAGGTTTGTATACCTATAAAAAAATGTTAAATGAAATTTTATCTAATTTTTAACATTACGTTATTAAGTATTATCTAATTTCCAAGATTGTGTTTTTGTTGAAGTTTTATATCTCATCAAGAGATACCGCACAGAATTATTAAATTAATTATTTATAGCCATCCTACATTGAGATTCTGATTGATTCTAAAAACATAAATATTTCATTTTTCATATATATATGAATTTTAATTTCACTATGAGTACGATTTTTAGATAATAAAAAATTAAATAAATAAATCATATTATAAAAGAAATTGTGCAACCATCCTATTTTACATCTACCTTCTGAAAACGAACTGAACTTATCTGCGTTCTTCGCACTGAGGCAGGAATTCGTTATTGTTAAGATTTTTATATCGTGCTCTGATGTAAATGAATGTTTTATTTATGTTTTGTGCCCTCTGTTGTTTTGATGAAATCTAAGAATCGTCAAATATATGTCTTCGTACATATGTAAATCATTTTTATATAATTAATAATAACAATGGAGGCCCATAATTGTTGTTTTCAGCGATATTTTTTTTTTTAATTTTCATTTGCAATACTTTGACTTTTCAATCTTTTTAAAAAATATTTTTGATTTATGATCTTTTTCTATTGAAGAGAAAGAAATAATTAATATTTGATATTTTTTGTCCAAAGAATTGAATTAAATGAAAATTTTGTGCCAAACTTTGTGAAAGCAAGTACCACATTTTCTGTTTCAAGTCGACTTAATTAATGTATCTTTCCTTCGCAATTTAAGGTATTAAAATCTATTATGAACTTGGCTGATCATTCGCAGGTATAAAAGATATTTTTTCGCTTCATATCTTTCTTCTCTTTTAAATTCTTATTTATTAGGGGACAGAAATTCAATTTTATTTAAGATATATTTGTTGTTCTTGTTTATCGGTTTTGGTTCTTTAGATTGCTTGAATTATCATAACTTAGAACGTATAATATTATACAGAATTTGTGTGATCTAGGTATTTGGGCACACTATTTACAAGAGATTAAATAAATTTCCGTGTTGAATTTCATTACCTTGATACTTCTACTGAGATTTTGTTTTAATCCTTTTGAAGGTATTACCAATAATGACAAGAATTATTTGTGTATCGGTCAATGAGTACAAAAAAGTGGCGGAATCCTGAATAAGAGTTGTGTTCAGAAAGTATCAAATCTTTAGTTGGCGAAAACGCAATTATTCATTAAAATTGTTCCTACACTTATCTTCTTCAAAGCAGTTTTCTTGACAATGCACAACTTCTCCCAGCGATCCTGTCATAGTTGGAAAAACTTCTGGAAACAATTGTTTGTAATACTGTTCAGGAGGGCCATCGCATTCTGCATAATCTCTTCTCTGGATTCAAATCGGATCATTTTCAGTAGCACTTTCAACTTCGAGAATAACCCAAAAACACGTGAAGCTATATCAGGAGAACGAGGAGCTTGACGAACCAGGGAATGCTATGTTTGGTCAAAAAACTCCGAATCTAATGTAATGAATGGGCGTGGGAATTATCATAAGGGAGCTCCAAATTTTTTAGTTTGTCTTATGTGCGTACTCGTGGCGCAACATTTCCCAAAAGTCAATGGTAATAAGCAATAGGAAGGTAACAGACAGGAGCGCCTTCAACGGTGTGATCAACAACGAACCTGGAAGCAGCAATGCGGACGAATCCAGGTTCTGTTTACAGCTTCATGATGTTTGGCGTCATCAAACAACGTCATCCGCGTTTGGTGGTGTACATTGCCATTGAAAACTCACATTGCCAGCGTGAATTCGACATCGTTATATTGGTCCATCGCCTGGAGGGATGGTATGGGGTGCCATTGAATACAGGTTGCAGTCGCCTCTTGTTTTCAATGACGACACATTGAACAGTGGCCATTATATTTCTGGTGTATTAAGGCCCGTGACTCTATCCTTTCTTCGAGTCCTGCGAAACTCTACGTTTC
The DNA here is from genome assembly GCA_019974015.1 of Nephila pilipes. Lineage (NCBI taxonomy): Eukaryota > Metazoa > Arthropoda > Arachnida > Araneae > Nephilidae > Nephila > Nephila pilipes. The sequence continues at coordinate 400,505 of BMAW01122535.1, read as the reverse complement.
AGCTGGATAATGCATGACCGCATGTTGCCGGTATTGTATGGACCTTCCTTAATATAGAAAATGTTCGCCTTCTTCCCTGACCAGCACGTTCTTCAAATATCTCACTAATAGAAAATATCTGGAGAATGGTTGCCGAGGGTCAATGGGCAGCTGTACCAGTACATATCATCCAATCTCTGTTCGACTCAATGCCCAGGCGCACAAGATCTATTATTGGTGATAGAGGTGATTATTCTGGATATTGATTTCTTAAGCTCTATGCTTCCAAATTTGTTGAAAATATAATCTCTTGTTATTTTCAGTATAATATATTTGTCCAATTAATATCATTTTGTTATTTGCATTTCTTCCTGGTGTAACTATTTCAATGTCCAGTTGTGAGTGTATATATATATATATATATATATATATTCTAGCTGATATCCGTCCGCTTCGCTGGACAGACGATAATATTATAATGTTTTGGAACCTATACGTAAAACATCAAGAAAATTTTCAATTTTTAAAACGTTAATGATAATCTAAATTTAAAATTTCAAGAAATTGATTGTCTGTAATAATGGTTATCCACGACTTTCAAATATGTGAGAAAAATAAAAAAAATTAGTAAAAAGTCACTCCACATATATATAATAAGGATAAAATTCATTCCACCGTATACATGTTACACCTAGTATTGACAAAGATGCGACCTTTTGTCAGAAGATTCATCATGTACTTAGCTTTCAAATGAAATACCCTCGCAATGGCATCGTGTTTGTCATAAGATTTTTGTACTTGCCTCAAGACATCTTTGAATTCTGACTATTTAGGATTGCAAGTGACTGCAACCCTTAAAAAAAAGTCGTGCATGTCGGGACTCCCAAAATGTCTTACGTATGTCATAGTCTCTTGAGTTCGTTCATGCATATAGCGAGGTCCTCCAGTAAACGAAGATTGTCTTGCGTGTGCGCTACTCCGTAAGAGGTCGCCCTTTTAGTATTTTTCAAAATCCCGCTAACTTTTGGAGCTAAACTACACTTTCACCAACCGCGGGATTCCAAACTGATTTCGGTCATATCATCAAACTGAGTGTCGGTCATATCATTTCTGGCGATAAAGTCGCCAAAAATAACATAACCGAGGGACAAGAGTAAATTAACGGATGAAAATTACATTTTGGATAAGACTTCCGTAAAATCCGTTCTTAGTGAGCGTCTACATCGCAAAATCAGTAAATATGCTAAATTTCAAGTCAATCGGTTGAATAGTCTTAAAGATCTCGTGATGAGTCAGTCAGTGATATTTCGCTTATATATAGATAGATATATATATAATCGTGCTCTTGTGTGGTATGGATGTTTTCCTAGATATTACGAATAATCTAAGTTATGAATTTATGTTTCTTTTAATTTTTCACTTTTGTTTCTTTAAATTAATTTTTTTTCTAAGTTCGTTTTAGTAAGAAAAACGAACAACTCTTAATTCAAGCGAGACGTTCTCTATTTGTATTCCGAGTCTAACTCTGCTTTGATTAAGTCACATTCTTTATCACTAAAAAATGTGCTTTTATTATTCCTGTTATAAATGACATATCCTTAAAGTAGACAGGCTTTAAACTCTATTTGATTAATCACAATTTGGATATTACTTTAACAGTTAAAAAATAATTACTTTCCATTTATTTTTACACATAACATGATGCTTCTAGCTCAAAAATATCTTTTTTCTTTTGTTGTTATTAATAATCTTTGAGTAAATGTATCAACAAAAACTTCTTGTGATTCAATGACTCCGAGAATTACATAGCATTTTACGTCTATTAATTACCTTCTATTTTATGTTTTTAGCTTGTGTGTGTTATGTGTATTATTGATCTGTGTATTATGTGGTACCTTATCTTACGCGATTGAATTATACGATAGAAAAACAACCGTATTGATTTTATAATGAAGAAAAACTTCGCCTTAGACACGATAAAATATTTTATCGCAGCCCTCTTATGCTAGTTATGATATGCCTAAATGAAAACTCATGACTACTCAAGATTTGATACCATATTAGGTTGTAGATCACAAAATATATTTATAAATTAGAGAAAGATTAAAACATGTGAAACATTCTCTTAGGTATAAACTGCAACAAGATGCTATTTCAAATTCAAATTCAAAAATATGTATACATATACCTTACACAATTACTTAATGTTACTGAATTGCTTGAGGATCTTCTACATATGAGTTAAAATAAAATTTAGTGTTATATCTTAATTTTTTTCCCTTCTAGAAACACATCTTATTGGAAACATTCAATCTTTAGTGATTGGGGGGACTGAAACCACTACGAACACTCTTTTGTGGTTATTTCTTGTCATGGTTATTCATCCGAAAATTCAACAAAAGGTGCAGGAAGAAGTCGACAGTGTCTTGGGAAAATCCAAGCCTCAGTGGACGGAACATTTAAAGCTGCCTTACACCTACGCAACAATTTTGGAATGCATGAGGTGGAGAACGATGGTTCCAGGAAATCTCCTTCGATGGTAGCCAATTTCTTTCAAAATTTATATTCAGTGATTAGTTTAACATGCGATATAAATATTTCTGATCTTTTTACAAACAAATTAGAGTTGACTGGAACTTTTGGCTTTGACTGACGTAGATTTAGCGAATGCGAGTGCTTATGATTTATTCGAAATTTGACAGTCGTGAAGTTTGTGACGTTGGTCTATTCGCGGTTTTCTCTCCACTAACCTTGGGGACTTTAATTAAGATTGATTGCACGAATAAAGCAATTTCTTCCCAAGCAAAATGAAACGTGATTAGATAAATTAGAGGCGGGTTGAAGTAAAGAGAACTGAACTAGATAGGAAAGTATGTAAGCAAAATGAGATTCTCATTACGGAGGTCGAGTGCTTCTAGCGTTGAGTATATGCCCTACAGGTGGTAGACGAGATCAAGAACTGCTACAACTGATAGTAACCGTGATAGAGTTAAGAAAGAAAGTCAACCTCCAGCTGGGTGTTTGGGTTAGACATTCTTAATTTAGCATTAGTGAGACTTGTGAATATATCTAGGGTGTTACCTTGGAGAGCAGGAATTTATTTGTAATTATAGAGCAAATTTGTGGAATAAATATTGTGCGTAAGATTTGTCTTACGTCTTCTTGTATAAGTTACTGACTTCTTAGTGTTAGTATACTTGATGGAGTTATGGCACAAGAAGTGAATAGGGCCACAAGTCGATAATAGGAATACTAAAATAGAGTAAAATCATTTGCAAAAATTTATTCAAGATGACATTTCTGCCAGCAAGAGAAATAATTGTATTATCATTTTATTTAGTAATATGAAATTTTTTCAGTTTCAAAATGATGTATAATATAACTTCAGTGTACTGTTACGATAAGTTAATTATCAGTAATAATAATTTTAGAATATTAATAGATCCCAAATACAAATAATTTAAATAATAACTAGAGCATGTCCCAACAGTGTTTATACTCTTCCTGGCATATGGTACACAAATTTTTTTTAAATTTATCTTCGCTTACATTTAATAGTCCTAATCAAAGAACAATATCCTGTTTGTTTTAACTGTCTTTTCCTACGGCTCTGAGAAAAGATCCATATCCACATCAGAGAGAATTCTTGAACCTGTATTATTTCGTAGAAAATAAATTGCACTAGAGAGATTTATATAATTTTATAATAGCAGCTTTCAATATAGGCAATTAATTCAATTACACTCATTTTTATATTATGTTTACGATTTATGTATTATGAGGTAATGATATTGGAGGAAGAGTGTATAGTAAACATAAGACACTTGAATAATCTGGAATTCTCCATGCCAATCCTATTTAAAATTGACTTCAGGGAAAATTATCCTTAGTGTGAAAAAATGTGCAGTCCATTGATTTTAAGTATTGGGAAAAGCATAATCTAAATAAAAAAGAATAATGGGGATTTTTTTTTAAATTTCAAGTTAACACTAACTGTATGATGAATCTTAAGGTTTTAACTCTCACATTTGCACATGAATTGCAAAGAATTGTTTTATTGCCTGTATAAATGTATATATGTATCTGTAACCTGTATATATGTATCTGTAACCTG
>BMAW01122535.1:375317-396402 GCA_019974015.1 Nephila pilipes | reverse complement strand
ATTTCAGAAGAAATTATAAAACTTGAGATTTTTATCTCCATCTGTATCAAAACACATACACAACATTAGGTTGGAGTAATCATCTAATTACACATCTGAAACTTATTGCTGATGGTAGTAGATAATGTTTTTGTGTTGAAATAGTTTTCTGTACTCGATAAATAAGATTTAGAAATTGTCTGAAATTTTTTAAATCGGAAAAATTATAAGAAAATTGAAGTTTGATTTCTAATTATGGAATGGAAAATCTAAGCTGATATAACGTTAAAAAACATGGAGTTAGTGATTTAGCAATAAACATATATATTATTTGATAATTATTAAGTAATACACTAGAATAAAAATATGCTTTGATAAAATAATTACCTGTACCGCATTAGGTAACTCCTATGGGATCGGCTTCCTTTTCCCCCAAATAAAATCTGTGATAAAAGGAGTCCGGTTTGAATCATTGGAGCCTGTTTAGAGAAAAAGTCACAGTTATTAAAACAATTAACAGAAAATGAACTAAAGTACGAATTGGACAAGAGGAAAATAAGAATAAGTTGATGTGTGAGTGCCTTACAAGGACACAAACAATAGATTTGCCATAAATTGTAAATAAAATATCCTTCTTCCAGTCCAGTTACTTTATAGAAATACCTCGTAAACAATCAATCTATAAACTTCTTGAGGAAATATCGAAAACTTTCTAAATTCTAGTTCTAATCAACATCAAAACTTTTTCGCCAGTTTTCTCACACATATTCAAAATGAAACCAAGTAAGGAAGAAAATAAATTTTCCCTATAGAGCTTCATGAAATAAAAAAGTGATTGCATCAAAATTGTTTAAAAAAATTTTCGCTTGACTAAATTTTTAAATCATAATTTTGACTGTCCATTTAAGTAAAACGTGGTATGCCGTCGATCCTTCTTTTTCCCTTGGTGGACAAGCCCTGGCTTGAACTGTTTACTGCGCTTCCATGAACTTTTCTTTTTCAAATCTAGATTAGGATCTTTGAACTTTTTATGAACTATTTTTACATATGGATTTTACCTCAATAATTGAATTTTTATCAACATTTTCTCCGCCAAATTCTACTACCCACCGCGAGTGGTCTTAGAACACTTAGAACATATTCGAGCACATAGGCCGCGGAACGGCCTTCAAGCTCAGGTCGGTAGAATGCTTCAAAACTTGACTATAACTGGATTTTAGAACTTTCTAACTTGAAGATCAGAGATCGTTCTCTGATTGGTCGACATGGTGGTCAGTTGAGGGTGGCTTCTTGAGGGAGCGAGTGGTCTTTTTTTATATCTTATATCCTGCGTTTATCAACCAGAAATGAATGCTTCTCGTGATTTGAATTTTTATCATTTGTAACGCGATATTTATTTTAGCGAAACTAAACTAATACATCAACCAATGATAAAAATATAATCACCGAACTCAGATGCATGTTTTACTTTAGTTCATAAAGTGCTTTCTGAAAACTCTTTTTTAATTGTAAAATTTTATATTGATGAATAAAGTTACTGCAAAACAGCATATCGTTACTTTGTGTTTATCAATCAGACTTTGTGAGCTCATATTTTATGTTAAAACGCTACTTTTTTTATTCGTTCATTTTTACAGGCAAACGTAATTGTCCTGGAGATACTGCTGCGATGATCGAGTTATTCCTGTATTTCACAACCATCATGCAAAAATTCACGATTCTCGTTCCTGATACCGAGCCATTGGGAGATTTAGAAGGCAAGGCATATGTGCTTCTAATACCAAAACCTTATAAGCTCAAATTTGTGCCAAGATTCTAAAAGAAGAAACTTTTATTTTATCTGTTACTTTTCTAGTGCATACATTAATAATTTTTTTAAGTACCCTTTTTTCTTTCGAATTTTAAATAATAGCTCTAGTATACCAGCCATTTTGAATTCGTGAAAGTAATATTTTTTTATTCATTTGCATTAGTAAGCACAAAGGTATATGCATATGTGTATATATATATATATGGGGATTTAAAAAATTTCTATCAACTTACTTTTCATTATACACCTGTTGAAAGGAAATGTAATAATTTTTTTAAACTTTGAAAAATCCCTAACAGAATTAGCATTTAATGTTTATAAAATTACTTTTAATATTCGTCGTTTAATACTGATGATTTAAATTATCATATAAAAATATTTTAAATCTGAAGATATTTTAATTTTTCACTTTTAGGGATGCATTTTATTGGATTAGATTGAATAGATTTAAGACGCTAAGATTTAGATAATACAATTTAACATATGACAGGATTCACTTAAAACCTATGAATTCCTAGGTTATGGGTTGCTATGCTGGTAACTGGTCTACGGATAAATTTGGAGATAGTAATTCTGTAAATTATATTACATTTTTGCACATAGCCTCTGAACTGTAGTCGCTGTTTTAAACATACAGAAATCAGCCTCTGAGACACACACACGCAAGTATTAAAATTCTTTAAAAATTAATTAATTTTAAAAACAGTAATAAAATCGTTAATAATTAATTTTGAAGTTATTTCAAAAGGAAAATATCAAGAGGAGATATATTCAGATAATGATGATTTTTTAAGCGCTATGAAAAACTCTCTCTGTGTAACAAGCATGGAATCTGAAAGAGCTTTTTATACGAGTTGTAGAGATTATTTTGTACAAACATCACAATCAGGAAACTGAAATGTTGATCTGTTGTGTTTCTTACTCGCTAATTTTTGGAAACATGTTTACAAGTAGAATATCTATTTAATTATATGTTTTATAACTATTTCCATTGTGATAAATTATTCATGTACAAGTATTACTTATAATTTTTAATAAAATTGTTGAAATTTATTTATATTCAGTATACAATTTATTTTTATTCACATTCGTCACAAGAATCAAATAAAATGCTTATTATGAATGCTTATTTCATATTCATAGCTTAATGTATTCCCAATAATTTACTGTTTTCTTGGCTTTTATCGAAAATTTTACGAAATTGATGGTTGTAGAAAAAGGCAGCATGTAATCCATGGTCAATATAACTGATAACTCTATTATTTCAGCATTTTTTTTTCCTTCAAAAATTGGCATTTTTCAAAAAAAAAATTTAGAATCTTTTTGAATATATGAATTTAAATAATGTCCTGATCATTAAATATAGCATTCACATTTAACTTTTAAAAGGAAAATGTAATTGTTTAATTCTTAATCAATAAAATTGATGCGATTGTTTATTCTCAAGTGATTAAAATATATCATTTTGAAGGCATCTGAATTAAAATCATGACGGACATATTCCCATTTAGAGTATTATTTTAGAAAATTATTTCAGAAATATTTATCTACCATTTTTTTAATTTTAATAAAAGAAACTATTCAATAATTTCTGTTATATTGGCATAGTTAGGGGGAAATGTATGTAACATTCAAGAAATAGTAAATTTATAAAATTCTAATAGAAAATTTTGTTTTTATGAGTAATATTCTTAAAATTGCAACTATTCACTAAATTCAATAATTACTTTATTGTTCTCAGTAACTTTGCTACCCTGTTAAAAAAAAAGTAATGTTTTTCTTGTATAGTCCCAGTTTAGTTCATATTTGTTTTATGTGAAAACAAGCATTTTTACACAGCTTTATTTTCTTTAAATTATGTTATTTACAAACAAAGACAACATATTATATCTCTTATAGCCCCTCCCTTACACATACATTTTTTTTTTTTTTTGATTGTTAATGAAGATTCTCACTCTGGAATTCAAAGAAAAACTTTTATCCTCTGGCTCCGACTGAGTTATCCGACTCAGTCTGTTTTATCCGACTGAGTTAACCAGACAAGCTTCAAAATATATTCTTCGCTTTAAAAAGAGGATCACAATAACTTTCTCAGGACTATTAGCATTACCATACTATTCAAAATATATTCTACATTTACCTAGTCTTTTCCGTCCAATCTCTTGTTTGTATAATCGGTGTTAAATACTTAAGAACTTAGGAAGTAATAGAAAATTTTTAAATTCAAATTTATAATGGTGTGGGTTCTTAATATACATTATTCTTCATACATATATTGTAATAAAAAATTTTATAGAACACATTTAAGTATTATTGGCAAAGAAAAGTTAATCACGATGCACATTTCGCTTGCGTTTTTCGATCTCTCGCTTTACACCACATTACTTGTATTTCCCTTTTTTTAGGTGCTATGAGATTTTCTGGTTTTTTCACTTGCTACAGTTGCCAATTTCTTCTTTATTGTTACTTAGATATTTTTTCATTCTAATTTTTCTGGAAGACATGGTCAGATGTTTTCCAAGTTCGCTTAAAAAATGTATATTTTGTACAGCTTGTTTTGATTGTGAGAAGGATTTACATGCATAAAAATAATAAACGCATTTATTGCAGCTAGGTCAATTCTAATTCAAAATAAAAACACAGAAAGTCTCTTAGTTTCCTATTTTGCAAAAATACGTGGCAGCTAATTTATCAGTAGTGTTTACTCAGGAAGAAGAATTGAATTAAAACATAAGAAAGTTTTGTTAAAATTACAAAGAAAACTTCCAAATGATTTTTTAGATTATAAAAAATATATAAGAAAAGTGAAATAATTTTAATCGAAAAAATCTAGAACAAAAAAAGAACAAATTACACGACAAAGCAATTAAGAGGAGTATCAAATACCTGAAAGAAAGCTAAGCAAATACAAATAGGAAAAATATAAAATTCAAATCAGAAATAAGTGCAATCCCAGGCATGAAAAATAAAGAAAATAAAGGAGAGAAGAAACATAAAGAATATGAAATATAACATTTACAAATTTTTTTTATCGGAATTTTGACAGATTAGCTGATTAAACTTGACTTACAAACCCAACTATCGCAGCTGAATGATGTAAGTTTAACTAGAAATTCCATAAATTCAAAAAAAAAAAAAAAAAACAAGATGCAATAAACTCACATTGGAATGTAAGAAATCAAATAATATATATAAAAAGATATTCTCTATCTGTAACCATTGAAAACATAAAAAGAACAACCCAAAAGCAATATATACGTGTGAGTGTGCGTGTTATTTTTCGTTTCATATGAAACGCGAGATTCAAGTCCGGTGGAATACCAAATAATGAGAATACGAGGTGGGACAATTAAATAACCGGACTAGTCTTAAAAATTAGCTTTATTGAAAATATTACACAAATACCTTTTAGTCCCCTTCAACATACTCCCCTTCCCTATCTATACGTTGCTGCATTTGATTTTCTACTGTTCACAGAGGGCAGCAGGTCACTAAGTGTCACCTTCTCCAGTAAGTCTGCCGTTCTTGCCTTCACTTCTTCCAAAGACTGAAAATGTCTTCCCTTTAATGCACTTTTCACTTTTGGAGGCAGGTAGAAGTCGCATGGTGCAAGACTTGGAAAGTACAGTGGAGGCTCGAGCACAGTAATGCATTTGTCTGCCAGGAACTGTTTCACAGAGAGCGTATTGGGCCCCGGTGCGTTGTCTTGGTGCTCAATTTTTTGGTACCAATTTTGAGCAAACTCTCGTGGTATGCAAATCCTCGGTCAAAATTTTTCTCATTGTCTTTTTGTCTATGTTCCTAGTATCTGACATCATCCGAATACTCAAACATCGATCCTTATGCACGATTTCATTAATTTTTTTAATGTTTTCATCAGTTCTTGATGTTCCAGGTCGACCAGAACGTTTAAAATCTTCAACGACAATTTTCAACGTTCTTCAGACTTCAACGACCTTCCAAAAATCTCTTGTCCCATTCAAAAATTTGACCACGGGATATGCCATTATCTCCAAACACCTTTATCAATTTAAAACATTCAGTTGTTGTTGTTGTTTTTTATTTCAAATTCATGCCCTGCTAGATTTTTAAGTTTATCATGATCGCGGCACTCCGACACAACTTCTTACTCAAACAAGGATGAAAAACAATAGAACTAGATACAGGGACGGAATAACGTGCCACCCGCTCTGAAAGCATCAAGATCTACTACATTCCATTCCCACTCCTCCACACCAAGCCTAACGGCTAGAGCATGCGCAGTCCGGTTATTTAATCGTCACACCTTGTACTTACGTCTCACGTGAATGTTTTGAAATGCAGATTGTCTAAAAAATATTTTATTTATTTCAATATATATTTTACGCATATTAATGATATGGGTCAATTACACCGAGTGAGGTGTAAATTTTCACTTTCTTTTTCTTTCTTACTTTTTTTTTATTTAAGATAAAAATAATTCAACATATCTGAAAAAATTCTATATGCTGGAGGTAAAGGGCTCTAAGTCTATTTTTCAAAAAGGTATTCAGTAAAGTTTAAAGAAATAACAAGGCTTAAAACCTACTGTATCAAATTTAAAATCATGTAGCACAAAGAATAAAATGTATTACAGACAGTTGAAAAATATTCATTTGCAAGTTAGCTGTAAACTAAGAAACAAAATGTTTAAACTGTTCTCCTTTAAAATTTCACTTTTGTGACATGATGCTGTAAAAAATGTCACAAAATCATTTCACTTTTTATGACATGGTTATCGTGACATTATTTTAGTTAAAAATTTGTATTACCTCCACACACATCATACATATTTATTAACTAAACAAATTTATCAATTTAAAGGATAATGGAAAAATAAAATGTCGTAATTAAAATCCGTGAGAGCTATCATGAAATCAATTATAGAATTGGGTCGATTCAATCCATTTAGGATAAGAAGGTTAAAAGGGGGGGGGGACTATTACACATAACAAAAAAAGTTGGCAATTAAATGAACTTCTTAATAAGACGGATAAAAATGAATTTTATTTAAAACTAACCATTAAAAAAAACTTATCCAACCATTCTAGAAATATAAAAAGTTAAATTACAATGCTTTTTGTACTGTGTCATATATTATTCAGAAAAACTTATAAACACAATTTATTATTGCATTAAAAAATACTTCTAAAAACAAAATTACGTAGATTCACCAGTGGAAGACATGCCCTTCGGTTGGCTAGTTGAAAGGGTCATTCGTTTGATCCGTGTTTGAAAATTTATGAAAGATGTACTGTTATATCGTTCATTCCTCGGGTCACTGATTTGCACTTTGAATATCTCCCACGGCAATATACTTCCGTAATATCCATCCGGTCTGACTAAAGCTACTACAAACATTATTTGGAAAGAGTAACTGCGGGGTATCTCACGCAACAGAACATTGACCACACTCAAAATAAGGATACTAGGTTAGTTTTATTCCTCTGAGCGATAGAAAGTCCCAATTTTAGATTTCAAAAATATGTCATCGCTTTGAAATTTTTGGAAATTAATATTGAATGCACTAAAACGAAAAAGTTCAATTTTAATTCACAATTTTACATTATGGTTTTGTGAAATATTTAATTAACATCAAAATAAATTTTTCGAAATTATGTCTTCGAAAGAAAGAAAATTCATAAAAAAAAATATACCCATCATAAAAAGTTAAGAAAGAAAATTGTTGAAATTTAAAAGAAAATTTAATTTAAAAGGAAAAAATTGTTTTGTTGTTTTTTGTTTGTTTATTTGTTCCTTTGTTTAGAATCCCAATAACAATTTTAAGTTTATTTCAAGTTCTTGAATGTTAAGTGTATTATTAATACTAAAAGTATGTTAACTTTAAAAAAAACGGGGAGAGAGATACATAAGGCAAAGAAAAGTTTTTATATTAAACACTCCATCCTTTTTATTGACCCCGATCTATGTTTCCTAAAGGATTTATCCAATACTTTTTAGCATGTTATCAAGACAAGCGAGTAAAATAATAAGTAATTCCCTTAGTTTGTTTTATTCAAAAATATCTGGTAAAAAGAATTTTCAATTTAATACAATAAAGAAAGTAATTAATATAAATTTGTTTCTCTTACCTAATGCCCAAACGTGGCCTTGTGCTTAGTATTAAGTAGCAAATTACGCAAAAGATTGTCGACCATTGAAGTCCAAGAATGTGGTGTGATTGTTTATTAACGACACACTGAGAAGCTACAGGACGGCTATTGGCGGCGGAACTCGTAATTTTGAACCTCGGACAAGTGACGTGTGTTATACCTGAGCTGGCACCTCTCTCTCCTAACTCCCACGCTCCTCCATCAGGAGGGCTTAGGAATTCGGCCAGATTCAACGTGCAATTGCTCCGCTTTTCGGGCCTTTAGTGGCCTCAGGGCTCGAACCCACGACTCGACGAAAACAATGTTGGCCGTGAGTCCGCGACAATGACCTTTAAGCTACCGCGGCCCCAAAGGTCACGTGTGTAGAAGTAAGAAAGAAGTCTGAAGCTTTTAATAAACCTACAATGGATTTTATGATCTCTTTTTAGAGAAAATGAAATTTTATTGTGAAATAATTCCCCCCCCCCAGAATTTCGAGAAGTGGAAAACGAAACGGAAATTCATAACTATTAACAAACCCACTACGCCTATCAAACGGGCCGTCAGTTAAATGAGATACAGCTAATCACAAGATTAGAATTTGCCTTCTGACACAAATTTCCCGAATCAAAGTATTTTAACGATTCTTCAAATCATGTATTGTCAATTTCTGAAACAAGTTTTAACAAATTCAATTATTAAAAATATGTTACTAATTAATTAAAGTTATTCATTGAAAGATCAGTTCCGTAAAAAAGATTTTCGAGCGTATGTATTTTTTTTCCATCTTCACTAAACATAGTGATAATGGAATTAATTTCCCTACAATTTCTGAAAATTGCTTTTAATCTAAATCCAATTCCGATAGTAAATATATATATATATCAGAAATTATTCGAAATTCAAGTGTGAAAGCATCGAATAACTATCTATTTACTTAGTAATGAATAAAATTATTATATTGCTTTAAAGTACTTTAATATTCAGTTTTCTAATCCGAATCTATAATTTCATGACCATAAAAGAATAAATTTTGAACTCACGAGTTAATTAATACATTAATGGCTACAACACACGATTTCATCCCTGAATTAATTATTAACTTAAATTAAGAAAGGTTGCGTTTAGAATTGCAAATCCGATAATCGTACAACAGAGAAACAATGCGCACGAAAGAGACAAATATCTTAACTTGTTCTTACCATTAATTAACTTTATTCAATAATAATAATAAGTATCGAAAAGCTTTTTGATTAATCATTAGCAGAGGAAACACATGATAATTTCATAAATATCTTCTCCTTTATTATTATTTTTATTCATTGGATTTTTAACCTCTCGGGGAAAAAAAAAGTTAATACTTTCTGTGTCTTCATTAATTGTAGCAAATTATCCCAAAAAAGTGACTTTTGAATCTTTATATTACCATCGGAAGGATGTTTAGTGAGTTTACGCACGTAACTTTTCATTTTACCCCGATTCTTTTCATTTTCCTCAGGATGAAGAGAGGTGCAAGAGTAAACGGAAGAGTAACCAATTGCGCTTGAATTACATCCCTAAAGAGAGGATGTTATTTGTTACCTTTCAGATATGTATTTGAAAACTTGATAACATTTAGCTTGTAAAATGCTTTTGTCCATAAATAAATGCTTTTTATTCTCCCCTACACCAATGGAAACGCAGCGAAGCGCATCTAGTGGTTTGTTAACAATTCGTCACGATTGAAGAGGGATTAATATGAACAGCCCATTCGTCAACGCAACTAATTTGTCCTACACTATAGCTCCAGTTCACACATAGGGACGAAAGAGGCTGAAGCTGTTTAACATTCCATAACCAAAGTAAGTAAATATATATAAGCTGTTAATAGACTTAATCGGTTTATTTAGTAAATTTTTTTTCTTCTTAAAATAAGTTTTATAATCAAAATACTTAAATCTTTACATTTAAGATTAATTTTTTTGATACTGGATTTGAAGCCTCTAACAAAAATAAAAATTTAGAAACAAAGTAATAAGCTTATACGTACATCGCTAACTTCGGTTTTAATTCTTTTTTCAACATTTTATGTGTTTAGTGTCAACCGATTCCGATAAAACTGATATTCTCAGTTCCTAAATTTCATTTTTAAAAAAATGTATTTCGTAATTGTAACATCTTAGGTTCAAATAGTTATAGTTCTGCTAAAAAAAAAGCAACATATAAAAATATATATTTGAATATAAAGCAATTGTGAAAAAAGGAAGATCAGTATCAATGAAAAGTAGAAAAGTGAGAAATAAAAACAGAATTACAGCTAAATGCTACAAGAATCCTATGAAATTTGAATTATTCTGGTTGATGAAAATGCTGAAATAACTATATATTTAATCAAATGATTCTGTGTTTGATCAAGAGTTAGTTTCTTTGCTGTTTTTATGAAATTATCTTTTTTTTTTTTTTTTTTTTTTTTTCAAAATACAAAAGAGTTAATCTTGTTATTGTTTTTCGATACTTGTTTACGATTTCGTAACATTATCTAGTTTTAGAACTAGATAAAGAACTAGAAAGAACTAGATTTTGGAACTAGAAAGAGAAAATAAAAATGAAAAGTGTTCATTTTCAACGAATTTCTTATGTTTTGTTCCTAAAAAATTGAAATAGTTTAATCAAAAAAACTTAAATGTATTTTCAGAATTTTTCCCCCCCCCCCCTTAAATACTTTCATGAAAATTAAGTCTGATGTATCAAATGACGTGCGCTTACGTAGAATTCTACTTGTGTTTCAGAACTCAGTATTTAATCAGTTATATAGTACTTAATCAGTCAAAATTATTATTTTTTTAAAAAAAGTGATTTCAGCTAAAAAGTAAATAATGTCCTTAAGACGATCGGAAGAAAATTCGAATAATAGCATATTTTTTATAAAAAAAAATAAAGTCGTAAGCTATATCTAAGTATATAATTTCGGTGAAAAAATGATTAATTAACTACGCGACAATATTCATTGCAACAATAATGCAGTATATGATTTAATTTTACTTACTGGCCAATAAACAAATTAGATATGAATATTATTAAATTTTCCTTTCATCTAAAAAAAGAAATAGGAAAAATTTAGAAGAATTAAAAAGATTTTTTCATCGAAATTGCCTATATGTATTTTTTTCCTCCATGTGTAATATAACATGAAATTCACAAAAACAATATTAAAAAAATATGGTGATATTAATTAAACATGACGTTTTATTATCATTAGATGATACATTACCCGTGTTAAGGTAAAGGAGCAGACAGTGTTTGCCTTCTTCGATATAACAAATTTAGTTCAATAAACCACTGAGCATCTGTAAACTGTGTTAATTGTTATTACATGCCTCTAAGAATCAATGAAAAAATTATATTGCTTTTTTTAATCCTTTTCTTATCGGTATACTAAAAGTTTGAAATTATTATTTGGGTTCGCATATGATATTCGCTTTAATCGGAAGAAGAATCTATATAAGGAAATACATTTACCAAACCTGATAACATAACAGCCTTTTCTACAACAGAAAAATCTATCAAATTTAGGATAAGGCATTTGAGACAATTGAGATTTAAAAAAAATTCAATTTCAAAAAACTATATTCCCAAAAAATCTTTAAAAATATATCTTTCTAATTATAGCATAAGGAAGTTGTGGTATGTAATCAAGAGTACACGCATACACACACGTCTTTCTTCAATGGAGCTACAACCTCGGATGGGCCCTAGCCTTTCTCAGAATTCTAAATATTTATGGCAGGTTTTTCGAAAAGCTGTAATTTTTTTATTTGCACAGTCCTCGCCAATCTCATAGTTTTTTCGACACACGTTGAGGAAATTCTCAATATTTGAACTGCGCAGTCAGGTTTATCTGTACCTGTGAGGTTGGGGATTATTATTTTTGAGACCCTCGCATGACAGAGCTTTTTTTTTATTAGCAACTTCTTCAATGGCGACACAGCCCCGAATGGGCCTGGTCTGCCTCAGAATTCCATGCCATGCCCCCCTGTTCGTGGCTAAGTATTTCTAATTAGTCACTTTAATATTTTTCAAGTCTTTTTCCAGACAGTCAATCGACCAAAGTTTGTGGCGACTTCCTAAGTCATTTTTTGATGTCATTTTGACTGCAGAGCTGTAAGGAGAATTGAAGAAAAGTAGCAGACGATCATTTCTCCACTCCAGTTTTAAATTTGTAAATGTTAAGTTTGAGATAAATGAGTCGTTCTTTGCCTCTCAAAAAGGACAAAAGTAATATTACGAAAAAAATCGTTTGCTTAAATGATTATGAAGAGATTTGCTCCTGTGCGATTGGCAACAAAATACATTATTATTATTATGTGTTGCTCTATAAAATTTAGAATCAGTCTACTGTTGTAATGATTAGAGATGTTTCTGTTTACATTAAAATAAATATTATTTAAAAGCTCCAACATTTGCTTTTACGTTTTCGGTGTGGGTAATTAATTTAATGGCTAAAGTGAAATGTTAATGTAAACTGCTCTCCGGAACGACAGAAAAATTGCTTGCATTCCGCACACCTTCTGAAAGGAATTTATGGGGAATTGACGGTTTTATCAACACACTCCTTCCCCATAAGTTTAGGTCTCCCTTTTTTTCGGCGGATACCTAATGATTTAGACCAGAAGATCTTTTTAGTAGTTTGATTGCCATCCTATTTGTTAAATATCCTTCCCATGTAATCCCAAGTAATACAGAGGTATTACTGTAAATTTAATAACTGATTTTTTTAAAAAAGTTTGTAAATTTCCAAGATGGCTTTCTTCTCCACCAATTATCATATTTAATTCCACCAAATATGTTTCTTAAAATTTCTCTTTCAAATATAAGAGTCTCTATATATTTCTTAATCGCTGCTCACGTTTCAGCAGTGTAAGAACGGGCCTAATAAAAGTTTTGTAAATGAATAGTTTGATTTTTTTGCTGATTAAATTAGGTTTTAAATATTTTTGTAGCCCCCCCCCCCCTAAAAAAACATCTGTTAGCAAATGTAACTCTGTCGCGAATGTCTGGCGTTTTGTCATTTAGCATTTCAGAATTTAAATATTTGAAGCTATTAACAGCTTCTAACCTGTATTCTCCTACAAGGATTATGATAACTGGTACATGTAAATAAGGATTATGAAAACTGGTACATGGCATATGTTTGGTTTTATTCTGGTTAATGACAAAATGCATCTTACTTGCTTCAGTTTCCAAAGAAAGGAAGACCTATTTAAGAGCTTCCAGAGTCCGAATGACAATACCAATGTCATCGCTAAATGCATAAATCTACACAGGTTTATTTACAATTGTTCCTCTAGTACGAATGTTAGAATCTTTTATGATCTTTTGAAGAGGGAGACTGAACAGAAGACAAGCCAGTGCATCTCCTGCCTGAGACCATTTAAAATGACAGTAGGTTCTTACAGATTGTTCTGAATTTTGACTCTCAGTTTAGTTTCCCATAAACTATTAGTAACCAGCTTAATCAGTTTTTCGAGTTTGTTAAACTCTCTCATTGATTATGTAAGCAATTTCCTATTTACTGTGTCATAAGCTGTTTTAAAATCTGTAAACAAAATATAAAGGTTATCAATATCAATTTTTTTTGTATTTTCCATGATTTTCTTTAACTTAAGACAAGTCTCCCCTTACAGAATTATCTATCTTCCCCTCTTATAGAATCCGCAATGATAATCACCAATGATGTTTTCAGTATAAGCAACTAATCAATAGAATAGTATGTTTGGAGAACAATTTATAAAATGTGCAGAGAAGCCTGATATCTCTGTAACTGGAGCACTCCAAGACATCTCCTTTTTTATGTATGAGAAAATGATGCTCATCCTTCATTTCTCAGGTAGAACTTCATGGTTCCAATGGAATCTGGGCCTGAATATTTGTTGTTTTTAAGTTTGTTAATCTCTCCTTTAACTTTTATTAAGAATGGCTGCGAAGCAAACTCATTCTTTGCACCATGAACACCACTGACCAAGACTCACTCTGAGAGTTACCAATCAACAAATCATTAAAGTACTCATTCCATCGGTAAAGAACTTATTTCCTATCTCTTAAAATTATTTTTTCTTTAGAAATTACTCTAGATTTAAAAACTTTTCGGCCAACACGCATTTCACGAAAAAAAGCTCTGCTTTCGTTAGATCCTCTCGGATGTTCAACATCTCTAAACCGATTTTCGAAAAAAAAATCTTTTTTAAACCAATGAGTCTTCTTTTCATATCTCCTAGCCTTTTTGTAATTCTCCACTTTTGTAGTGCATTTTTATATGCCACTACTTTTGGCTGTGATTCGAGCATACATTCTTGTTCAAACCAATCTTTCGAATTAGTTTTATAAAAATTCCCAAATATATTATTAACTATATGCATGATAGCATTTTTAATGTACTCTATTAAGTTTCCACATTTCGATAAGGTTTTTTTTTTTTTTTTTTTTTTTTTTTAATTTTAACTCCTCACTTAAACTTAACTGGAGGTTTGCCTAGTTGTTTCATTTTTTATTCTTTCACAATCAAACCGCTTCAGACTCTTTCCCCTTATCTTACAAGCGGTCGAAATTTTAATTTTGAGCTTAGTAATAACCAAACAGTGATTGGAATCACAGATTGCTCCTCACTAGGTTCTGACAACCTGAGCATCCGATACATGTCTAGAATAAATTACAATTTGGTTCTGCGTCTCCTCATTGGGTTAGCTCCAGGTCACCTTGTTTATTTTTTTATAAGTCAATAAGGTGCTGGATACAATCATACCATTTTTAGAAGCAAAACATATCAAACGTTGTCTATTATGATTTGTATAATAATGTAAACTGTATTTTCCAATCGTTGGCTTAAATTCATCCTCCTTGCCTATATTAGCATTCATGTCTCCCAAAATGATTTTAACATCGTGTTCTCGACAGGTTCTATATAGCGCATGAAGATCTTAAAAAAGTTTTTTTTTTCCTTCCTCGTCTTTATCTTCTGTAGGTGTATGAGAAATAATAAGGCTGTAGTTAGAGAATCTTCTCTTTAAATGAATTTTACACAATCGAGACGATCTTGAAACAAAGTCGTGTGGAGAGGAAGGTGCCAGTTAAGGTATCGTCCTCATCACTAGACTGAGGTTTAAAATTATTAGATCTAACTCTTGTGTTGTTTTTAGTATGACATTAATAAAACCAATCAACCAAGGGAAAAAAGTCAACTCCTATGTGCTTTACTTTATCTCTCAATAGAAATCCAGTTCCCAAAATATGTTTCTTCTTTTCACAACTATAACATTTTGTGTGTGGCTACTTTTCTCAATGATACCCTCACCAAACCATTCAATTGTCAAATCAATTGTCATCATTGTCAAATTCTTCTGTTGAGAAATGTAGGCCCATACTAAAATACTGTATCCGAACATTCCATGTCCCAAAGCGCAATGTCCTCAAACCCTTTCCAAGTTGTTTTTCATAAGACGGCCAGGTATTTTTTTTTCCTTTGAATTCCGTAACAAGAAGTTTTTTTCTGGGGTGGGGTTGTTAATAACATGTCCGACCCACAACCAGGATTACCAGTCCCCTGTTATAATCCCCACGGGCAGGGAGCCCGACTATACTCTCAGACACTGGGTACCATTTTGGTCGCCACTTGCGACATACACAAGCTACATTGGGGCTTTTCTTTCACACCCGGTCACTACACGAGTGACACACACATTATTCATACGTTTTATTCGTGTGTGTACGAGTCAAAAAAATTATAATAATTTTGAAATGGAAATATATATCAATTCTTAATAATTTTAATAGGAAGTTTTTTAAAATTTTGTTTACTGGAATTACTTCAATTTATGTGAAAAATGTTTAAATATTGCAATACTTCTTGCATAGAATTTAAGCATATTTAAAACTCAAAACCTATCGATAGTTTTTCTTTTCTTTTTTTTTTTTCCTAGATTTTAATGATGGAAGCAAAATGGACATGCTTCGCACGATGGACTATGTTAGCAATAGTTATTTTGACAATTACAGACAGTGTATTCATACCCCTCGTGGTAAGTATGTTTTATTCCTGCAATTTCCATTCTGTTGTTTCTTAATTGATTATTCCCAGTAAACGATATTCTACCGACAACTTTCTAATAATAAAAAGTGGAATGAAAATAGTATTTTGATAACAAGCATTCTGGAGTTCTGAAATTTTGAACTGAGCAGTTTTACTTAGAATCTTTGTGAAATAAAGAAAGAAAAAGAAGACAAAAATCATTATATTTCCTTCAAATTTTTTCTTTAAAAATGATTCGGTAAATTTTTCGGATTTCGATAGATGTGTTAGAATTACACTTCTGTTTCTTTTTATATGGCATAAAATGCTGCTGCATTTTTAGATAAATTTCTGAATTTTTGTTCAGCACACATATTTTTGGATATCAAAATATGAAACCCAATTTGAAAATCGGATTGATATTAAAGAGAACTATTAAAAAAAAGAAGAAGAAGAAAAGAAACCGAAAATTTAATAAAATATGAGAGAAAGAGATTTAAAGCTTTAAAAAAATATTAAACCCAAAATAATTGTTTTTGCTATTATTATCCTCTTTTTTTACAGCAAAATTGTCTTAAATGGGAAAAAGGAAGTAAAATGTAACGACTTTAAGCATTGAACATGGCATATTTAAAGCTAATAAGAAATTTTGAAGTTTTAATAACGTTCCACAGCTGGCTGAAAGAATGCATACAAACATTCAAATGCAAATATGTTTACATAGCATATTGAGAAACAGATTAAAAGTAAAACTATCAAATCACTATGATATACTTCTTGGACGGCAAAACAAATTTCGTGAGAAATAAAATAACAGAAAAAAGTTTATAAAAAGGCATAAGAACATTTAATATGAAATAATAGTAATGACTAAATCTAACTATAATATATTCGATTTAAATAAATTCATCTCGAAACAAAATGTTATTACCTTAAATATCTAACAGGGTCGCATTTTGTATTGTTACTTGAAATATAATAGGTCATAAATAAATGGATGTATTTTTTTTATCTTCCCGTGTGCACAGCTGCGTTCATCTATTTTTCAAAAAAAGAAATGAAAAAAGAATAATTCAGGTTGCATCAGAAGTATATTCCTTTAAAAATGTACCATAATATTTAAATAACGAAATAAGGCACAGAAAATACATTTTTATCTAGTTTCTTAGCATGAGACCCTTCTCTTTTCATTTTTATTTCACATGAGCGTTTTGTTAAGCGATTTCATTATATTACTGCTGTTTAGTAAAAAAAAAATCCGTCTGTGTTCTTTTGAATTTTTTTATATATATCAAGAAAATATATCTTCAAATATTATTATAAACCTAATTATAAGATATTAAGTATATAAGTAGGTCTTAAGTAAACAAAATTTAGGAAGAATCTTTTGAAACATCTGATCTAGACAAATAAAATTAAGTGCAAAATTATGGTATATGAATGGTATTTCTTATCAATAAATTAGATTTAAAAAAAAATACATTAAAATAACAATAATTTAATTTGAGATTCTGCAAAATAATGAAGACTTCATCAGCGGAAAGCAAATTATAATATATTAGTTTACGTTTAGAAAAAATGTTGATTAGTGTTAAAATATATACAGCACTTCCTCTATAGTTTGAGAGACTGCAATAAATCTTTCAACATATGGAAAATTATACCAGCTCACACAAACACCTTTATCGTATAACCTTTGAAAATATGTAAATCCATAATAGATTTATAAAATTCGTTAGACGAGTATCAAATTATTTGAATTTAAAATTATATTATTATCCAATAATTCAATCCGTTTGTCTGAAAATGGCGGAGAATTAATTTAGAAACTTTTTAGCCTCGAAAGGGTATCGTTTTGATAAAACCCAAAATATCATAGCTAATCACTTTTCAAAATTTTATCGTGTTCTTGTGTATATGTTTTAATGTCTTCTTTCACCAGTAATAAATTTAACTTTCAAAAATATGTCAAAATAAATTTCTCCTAAATTTATGTTATTGGATTTTATTTTTATATATGCTCTATTAAAGTTTTTTATTTACCCATACAGTGATGCTTAAATCAAATATAATCAGAAATCAAAAAGTGATTGGAAATGAATAAAATTATTCGGAATTGTAAGATATTTTTGCCTAGAGATTTTAAAACTACTTTTTAATTCGGCTTCCTTCTTGGAATGTTTTGTGATTAAATAATTTTCATATTGATCTGAAATTATTAGCCAACAAAAAAAGCTTTTGTAATAGATCACGAAATATAATAAATTATTTCAAACAACAAATTCTATTTAATGGGTTGCAAAGAAGAGTTTCTGTGGTAGCAAAATCTTTCCTTCGCAACGCATTGCATAGAACAATTTTTTGGATTTTAAAATTATTTATTCTTATTTTTATTTCAAAGGAATGTGGTAAAAACTTTTCTCGATATACATGAAATATTTCCCACGGAAATAAATGATTTAAACTACATTATGATTTACATGGCATTTTAAATTTGAATTTAGATAATTATAGACAATTTAGGTATGGTTTTAATTGTACTTTTTTTTCAATAACTGTAGGACAGACTTGCAGTTCAGGCTTGAATTTTACTCTGAAAAAAAGTTCTTCAAGCCAAGTGGTAAAAAAAAATATGCTGTAATAATGAAAATATACTTAGTTATTCTAAAAAACGAGAAACAAATTACAATAAATGAATAAAAGTTTTGCAATTAAATAACAAAATCTAAATGTCCTACTCAAATTCTAAATGGTTTCAAATGGATTCAACTGGTCAAGGTTACTTAGAATTACCATCTATTTTGAGCAGGGGTCATCAAACTAAGACCAACCGTCTGTTTTTAATCCAGCCCACGGGTTACTTTTACATGAAAAATTTTCAATTACAATAGCATTTTTAGGATCTTTATCCAAGTGTAAAAGAATTTCCATATTTTAAAATCCATTTGTCTGTATAGTTGAGAAGTTTCCGTCAGACTATCAATTAGGTATCTATAGAATGATGGTATGCTAATAAAAATGTTTTAATCAATGGGTTTATCCCTATTCTTCTAATATCTTCTGGTTATAAATCCGGTCAAAAATAAACACATCTAACTAAAATCATATGCTTTAGGTTCCCGTCTACCGACATTTTTGATTTCGTGGATGTAATGTTAATGCTATCAAATTTCTGCTACCGCTCTCAAATCTATAATATTTTTATCTATTTGAATAAAAAAAAGGGGGGGGGGGGCCAAACGAAAAAGCAAAAGTGATGGAGGTATCTGTGGAATCTCATTTTCTTTCCAATTTTTGAAAATATTTTAGAATGTGTTTTAAAGACCGGAAAACCCACAAATTGTTAAATAGCGGTAGAAATATTTTTTAAAAATCTATGGGAAAATGTAATTCTGCAGAAGCCTTTATTATTATTATTATTTGTTCTTTCGTGTGCACTTTTCTGCATTCAAATAGATAAAATAGTATAGACTTCAGAACGGCAGTAGAAATTCCATAGAATTATTATTACGTTCACCAAATCAAAATGGCCGGTAGTTGGGAGCTATATGTGTACGAGTGTATGGGACTACATATCAATATGAAAGAACATTTGCAAAATGAAGTAGGTAAAATCGCATTACAGATAATATTTTCAAGTTTTCTACTTAGCTCACGGAACCAAAAAAAAATTTATGGCCTAGCTCTTTCCAAAAAAGTTTTCCGACTCCTGCTCTAGAGCAATTAGAGGGCAACTAGAGACGCATTTCGTTTCTCTGAGTCTCAGTCAAATAACGAGTGGGAGAATTTTGTGCAGTCCATGTGAGAACCTCGAGGACTAATTCTAGTTATTTAACTTTCAGCAGTCCCCATTATTCCACATGGCGGGTCGTAGCGGGAATCAAGAAGTGAATCCGCAGCTAAACTAGTATATATTAGGCTACCAAAGTTGGTCCTCTTGTTAAATCGCAGAGATTTAGTTTATGATAAAATAATGTTTTTCGTTGTTGTTCATAAATGGTGGGCATACGGCCTGAAATAACGTAGAAAATTGATAGGAAATCTATAAAAGTATTCCCCTAATATAAAAGATTCAATATAAAAGGTTTGTCAAAAGTGGAGGTTGTGTTGTATTATCTTTTAGCCACCCGAAGGGCTATTGTTATAGGTGGGGCGTTTTGGCGTACCAGATCACTTTTCAATTTTAAATAATTTATTTTATACATTTAGCTTAAATATATTCAATTTAATAATTTATCGCTTGCTTTAATTTTAATATCGGAAAACTTTACTATTGTCCATTTCTCGGTACTTCACTGTTTACTTTAAGGCTCCCGTCTACCCGCCATTTTGATTTCATCAGCTTAATGTTAATCCTACGGAATTTCGACTTAAATTCTCTCATCTTTATTATTTGATCTATTTGAATGCAATAAAGTGCATCTGAAAGAGCAAAAAATAATGAATGCTTCTGTGGAATTACTTTTTTTCTTCAGTTTTTAAAAATATTTGAAAATATTCTTTAAAGACCGGGAAACTCAAAAACGAATAATTAAAATAAGAATAAAAATATTTTTAAAAATCTTAGAAAAAAAGGTAATTCCACAGAAGCATTTATTATTTTTTGGTCTTTCAAATGCACTTTATTACATTCAAATAGATCGAATAGTAAAGATGTGAGAATTAAAGTCAAAATTCCATAGGATTAACATTACGTCCACGAAATCAAAATGGCGGGTAGACGGGAGCCTTAATTCTCATATTCAATTGAGTAATTTAATAATAATTATATTTAAAAAACACACACATACACCTTAGGTGGCTAAATCTGTACTTTGCAAAACTTTGCATATATACAAAATAATAATAATTCGAGATAAAAACCAACGTTTTTTAAAACAACGTTTTTAAATGGTGGCAAAGTTTATAAAAAAAATATTGATATATTAGTTAAAACTTTGTAAAAAACCTCATATCTCTCTCGTCTTTAAAATCACTCTCTTTGCGTAATTCAATATATCTTCCATAGATGACACCAGGTTACTACACAAATTACGTTACTAAAAAAATTATTGAAACATTAGTTAAAACTTGTCGCAAATGCCTAAATATTGCATTTTTAGGCGAATAAGAACGATTCCCAAAGTTTCAGAGCTCTAGCTTAAT
>BMAW01122535.1:364114-375307 GCA_019974015.1 Nephila pilipes | reverse complement strand
AATAATAAAAATAAAATAGAAAAAGATACATTTTGCTTTTTAAGAAAAGATTATATAAATACTCTAATTCGTCAAAATCATATCTTTCATTTATTCACGAAAATAAGTTAAAGTAATTAATTAAATAGTAGCTATTTCAATTCAGAAGAATAAGATAAATTGTATAATAATCACTACAGAAAAATAACGGGAAATAGAAATCGACAAAGCACGCCAAAAAATATCATGTTAAATTGATTTCTTCTATTTTAAATAATATTGTGATAATTTATTGTCACACTAAACTTTGACTGCTTTTTTTGCTATCTTTTCGCTATTACACAAAATAAGTGAATAAGCACAAGAAAGTTTATAATTAATTACAAATGTTCTCTATCATCATCTAAATATTTATTTGATATAGAGATCAGTTTATTTAATTCGTTATTTTCTTTACAGAGTCAATGCGTGAATTGTCCGTTCTTAGCATTACAAGGTTATGTAAGTATACATTTAATGAATGTAAATTCAATCCGTATTAAAACCCGTTTACCTAATCTATCTTAAAATATATGATGCAATAAAATATTTCGAATAACTTTGATTATTGGAATACTTAAGAATAAATCAACGTTATGTTCTACTGGATAAAACGCATTTTGGTAAATCACTTAAAAAATTATTTGGTTACAATAAATGTAACCAAGTAACCCAACGGATGGTTGGTTATACGCCCTTTCATTAAATCCACAAGTGCAGTATTTTGTTCTGATCTCTGAAAGTGAAATAAGTTTCCTTAATTGAAAAAATTCTGTTTTCTTTTAAATCAAAAACTTTCGGCGAGTGAAGTTTTTCGACCTCCTGGTGAGAATTGCAGGGGTGAAGTTTTTACTTCATCATAATGATGGCGGAAGATTCCTTGCGCCAAAGTGGTGACTCAGACGTGATCCACTTCGGCGTGACGATGTTTTCTCCGCTGCATCGGAAGATCTTTTCTGCCCCTTTGAAATCCGAAGAAAAGTTGTCCGGTCGCTTTTGCAGCGCTCTTAACAATTAGATCAATAGGGACTCCCTCTACGCCTAGTTATTAAGATGTTTTAAATTCTGGCTTTGTTGTTGAAGAGAGCTACCACAAACTAAAAAATTCTCCTGCAAAAAAATATTGGTTACATTTTTTATTTCAATATATACAAAATAGAAATAGCATTTCAATTTTATTTAATACGTGAGCAGTAAACATCAAAAACATCGCATCTTTCAGGCTCATATCATCGGAATAAAAATATTTTATTTTCATCAACTTATTCTTTATTGCACTTAGCAATAACAATAAAAAGCCAATGATCATTATCTTCAAATAAGTGATGTATCAAATCATTAAAAATATCATTTAGCTGTTAAGATCAAAGAACAGTTTTATTACAAAATTTGCTTACGATAATCCTTTTTAAACATTTGCAGTTGATAAACCACATTCTGAATGCAATTAAAAATAGCATTAGTGTATAAATTACAAGACAAATTTGAAAAATATTTCTTTCGTTTAATACGACAGACATCAAGATCTTATCAATGCAGCTGTCAGAGTTGAAAGTTCTTGAAAATGTGTTTTGATGAATATAAACTTATATAATTTTATGATAAAATATGAATTTCGTTCAAAATTTTGTCAGGAAATGTTGAAAGGAGTCAAAAGTATCTAACAGACGTAAGGCCAGAGAAATAAATTATTCAGACCAGAGAGAGGACAAATCATTTGCTTGTTTTAATAGAGTTAGGAAACAATACATCTTATAATACTGATACACATTTAATGCAGCTTTCAATTTGGCATCAAATATTTATAGCTGATAATATATATATATATATATATATATATATATATATATATATATATATATAAACAACTTTTTAATGGTTATTTCCTAATCTTGAAATATTGTTTACAGCTCGCACGTAATGATAAAACACTAATTCATTCATTTCTTCATTTTTCTTTTTCAGTCTTTCAGTTGCTTCGGAAATGTGAGTATATTTTTTTTTATCTTTTTAATCATCTTATACTTTAAGAAAAAGATTCTATTCATTTAATAATGCCTTTTTTAATAGGATTCTTAAGTAAACACTCAAATACTTAAATAATATATTTAAGTTATTTATTTATATGCATTATTTCCTCGACTAAAATATATCTTCCTAAGTTTAATCAGCTATCTGGCACACAAAAAAATTGAAACACCAGAATTATAAAGTGATTTAAAAATGGGAAAAAAAGTCCAAATACTCTGTCCAAGTTCACTGCAGGATGGTGAATAGTCCTAACTTCTTTCCTTTAGGGCTATTTGACAAATTATGATTATATTTTATCTCAATGTTACGTTCTAAAATTAATTGAGAAAACAAATTTTTAGTATTATAGGAGGTCGTTGGGCTTCCGTTTTAATGTCAGTTATGACGAGAGATCGTTTTAGGTTCAGTAAAGGTAATCGTTTGTGTTTATTACTTTATTAATCGAGGTAAGCAACACACGGACAACAATTACACAAAAATCCAAAATATGCATAGAAAATAAAGGGATGAAGTGTCACGACATATTTACTCTCCCTATCCTTGGTCTTCACTTCATGATTTCTGTAATTTTTCATTAAAGCGTTCCTCTTCGTTTCGTCTGGTCAGTAGAGGATGCCTCTGCTGCTTGGGGTAGTCACTACAATTTACATAATAAGGATGATTATAGTATTAGTTTATTTTCAGAAATAAGCTGTGAATGAATGTTTTAGTTCCATATTATTATCAGTAGTCAATCTTTGATTATTTCTGTAAATTTTAATGATTAATATCGGATATTCATTAATGGAACAAATTAAAAGGGTTCTATAAACATAACAAAATATTTATTTGATTACAATTTTTTATCGCGCGATTCAATCCTTTTAAATTTTATAAACGTTTATTTTTTCGATTTTGATTTTTCTTTTAAATCGCTAGTCCAGAAATTTGACTTAAAGAATTTCCTATTTGCAATTAGAAAAATTAATAACAATGAAAAATTAATAACATGCTTTAATTTTTTTTCCGATTAACAAAAAAAGAATTACATGAGATAGCTTATTAGCCACCCAAGGGACTATTGTTTTAGTTGGATCACTTTTCAATTTTTTATCGTTTGCTTTAATTTTAATTTCATGTAGTTGATATAATATTCAATTTAATAATTTATAATTTGCATTAATTTTAATATCAGAAAAATTTACTACCGTCCATTTCTCGATATTCCATCGTTTACTTTAATTCTTATATTTAATTGAGTAATTTAATAATAATTTTTAAAAAGCCCGCCTTGGGTGGTTAAATCTGTTCTTTGCACGGAACTTTTTAATTTTTTTTTTTTATTTTTATTAGTTGTAATGTGCCTTGAAATTTTTGAAATTAGTATCACAACGAAGAAAATATATATTTGTTTTACAGACTGCATTCCCAAGAAACATGACTCCAGCTCAAGCGCAATGTATGATTCAGAAATGCCAAGATGTAAGTGCTTTTACACTTATTCCATTTCTAATAAATAAAATGTGCATTTTAGATAAGAAATGAAAGTCATCTAAAAAGGGGATGAGATCGATTTCGTTGATAATTCTTTAAATATTTTATGTTCCCGATGATGCATTTCTTTTAAAAATTTGCAAGCTTAATATGTTAAGATTGGGAAAAAAATTAATAATTGAATAAAAAGCAGCCAAATAAGAATTATACTTTTGAAAGACACAAACAAATTTTGAAAAATGCCTTAAATCAAATATAATAACTAAAACTAACCATATGGAAAACTTTTTTTTACCTAATGAGCCCATTTATGTAAATATAAAAAAAACATCAATGAGGGTTTTAAAAATGTAATTGATGAAGAAGTTATATTTCAAGAGCCCCGTCTTAAAAAATATAATAAAAAAAATACGAGAGGGGGATCTAGATTTGCTGAATTCAAGAAGTAAAAAAAAAAAAAATTCAACAAATAAGCAGTAGTTATGCATTACAGAATTTTTAACGCTTCCATCTTTATATTAATTCATAAAATAAACATCAAAATTGAAATGTAAGGTGTTTATTTTTCATGACCATTTATACTCGTAAACAAATTTTTAGTGAATTCCTCATCATATTCAGTATATTTTTGATTTAGCCCCTTAGTTTCTTAACTGTCATTGAAGAATCAGGTTTTAGATCTAATTCTTCCGCGAGGACAAACATATTTTCCCAACATCCTTTAGCGAGGTACGACATTTTGAAACTAATATGTGAATAGTTAAATAGAATCAATTAATTTGAAAATTTATACTTTAATCGTTTTTACGTAATAATAGTAATAAGTGATTTTAAAATAAAACACGCTTATTATGGTATTTCGTTTAATTAATTTTCTTTAAAGACCTCCCTCTCTCTATATATATATCAAAAAACATGCACTGACACAATCATGTTAATGCAATGATATTCGAAATAAATTGTGAAAATGATACAAATATATGAAATTTCTTTCAGACTATTGCAATATGATTTGTTTAAAGTACTTTTTTTAAAGAATTATTTGTCATATCATCCTGAAATAACTTTGTTAAAATTCTCAACAGAACTAAACAGATCGTTAAAGAATATAAAGTAAATCATTTAGAATAGATAATTACAAAAAAAAAATATTCAGACATACAAGAGAATCCGAGAATCAGATTTATCAGAGAATCAAAAATAATAAAATCATCTACTTTGAGAATACACTTTCAATTTGCTTAATTTAGAATTCACTAGTCTGCCAAACCCAATTTTTTTTAACAAAGTAGTAAGTTACCATTCATTGAGATCCAACAGCGGACATTGTTTATGCGAAAAGGTGAAATTATCTCACGTGAAAGTCAGAATGCTATACACAATTTCTTGGGAAGGATTAATGTTTACGTGAACTGTGAGGCAAAATCTAATTACTTATTCATTTCTCGTGTGAGAACGCTGGCTGATTTGAGAAACCGTCGCATATCAATTCATACACACACACAATAATAAAAAAATAAAAAAAGGACACTCCTAGATTTTGAATTAGAGTATCCCAATTTGAATATATATATATATAAATGCACTTAGAAAATAATACGTTTAATTTGCTCTCTCTTTTGCTTCACATATTTCTTTTAATAATTTTAAAAAAAATATTAAATCATAGCACTTCAGTGAAATTAGACGGATTGTCTGAAAAAATAAATATGCTTTACAGTACCTTAGAATTTTGGTGACTTCTGAATTATTATACAGTACCTTAGAATTTTGGTGACATCTGAATTATAAAAATGCACATCTGTAGATATTCCGATTCTGCACACAAAAAATTGCACATTAATACACGCTGGATTTTTTTTTTCACCAGATGCTCCTTGAGGGGTCGGCGTCCTGTTTGAGAGCATATAAATTAAATACTTTATAGATTATCACAAATACAAAGAAGCACACTATTGGTACACTCGGAACTGTTCAGTGGATAAACACATGATGATCACAAACACGAAGGAGCAATTGATGCTTGTCGATAGTTATGTCCTTTTCATCGTCGCATAAAACTAGTAGTGATTGTCGATGAGACACACATTTTCTCCGTATTGGGTCTGTCGTAGCTGAAAACTGGCTATTCTTGCTGTAGAGGCATACGACGACACTAGCATCTGTAAATTTTGTTGATCTCTGGGCGAGCGTCTAATTTTCTTTTCTTGTAATCATCTCCCATTAATTTTGCACGCATCCCGGGCCGAACGCTCATAAATTTTGTAGAATGGGGGATGAGGATTGTACATCCCGAACCTACACTAGTTTGCTCTTACGCAAAGGGCTGGTTTGTCTAGGGGAGTAATTCCATTACTGGATTCTATGATGACTTCGGACCAATTCAGTAATGAAGCTTGAAGTTGTTTTACTTAAGTTTATTAGAAGAAGAGATGAAAGAAAACTATTTATAAAACTACTATGTTCAGATAATTTCGCTCAAGAGAAAACAACTCCTCGGAGAAAGATAGATGGTTATCCAGTTTTGATCCATATCGTCGATGGGCGTTGGAACGCGCGCTGGCGCTCGGAATTCAGCTTCATCGAGGGGAGAGCGGAGGAAAAACAGAAGCGGAAAGAGGAAGAAAAGAGCGATAACCAAACGTCACTCAGTTTTGTTCAGGAATAGGGGGCGCTGCGAGAGCAATCACATGACGCTGATTCGTGGTTCCATCTATCGAGTAACTGAGGAACTGGTTTTACAGTACGTTTGAAAATACAATTAGTACTTTGATAATTAGCTGGAAAATCTCATTATATATATATATATAAGAATCCACACTTTGCTGGTTTAAAGACGGAAGTGGTGTCATCGGAGGAGGAATGACGGATTTGCAGAGAGACGGGAAAAAAAGAGGGTAACAGCAGACCAGCGTACTTAAGATGTGATTGACAACGTTGTCGACAACGGAAGTGCGTGATGATATCTGGTATGAATGACCAAGTGGAATTAGTCATCCATGAACGCCTACAGACCATGTATGGTGAACAGATTCTGTCTCGTCAAATAGTTCTGTTAAGGAAGGCAAAGTGTGGAGGATGAAGATCGAAGTGAGCGTCCTTCTTCGTCCAAGAATGAAAACAACACTGCTAGAGACAGGACATAGAATTAGCGTATAGGCGCATATTAGTGTCAGGTGTGACTTCAACACTGCGTACTTGTTTGCTCAGGTCTATCCGAAGCAACACTGAGGTGGAGCATCCTGTACGACAATTCTTAACATTGCAGGGTACCAAGTTTTACCAGAGTGGTTTCTTCAAACTGATTACATGTTACAATAAATATCTCAATGTCAATTGCGATTAACTCGAAAAGTAGTGCAAGGTGTATAATTCATGATGACATGGTTTATTTTTTTATGCAATAAATATTCCTTGTGAAATAAAATGACGAAACTTACAAACGGAATGAGTGTGTGTGTGTGTGTGTGTGTGTATAATGGAGACTGTTCATCCCGAATCCATATTGGTGATGGGCGCTGGAACGCGCTCGGGCGTTTGAAGTTTACTTCCGACGCGGGTAGCGAAGGGGAAGAGAAGCTGAAAAAGTGGCAGCAAGAGAGAGTGAAAACGAGTGTCACTCAGTTTTGTTCTGGGATTGATGGCGCTACATGAGCTTATCACATGACTCTGATTCGTGGCGACATCTATTGAGTATCGGATGAACTGGTTTAACAGTAAATTGGAAAATAAAATTAATTGCTTAATAATTAGCTGGAAAATCCTACAGAGTTCAACCCCTCCAAATAGAGCTGGCCTCTAGCTATACTGAAATTTCCAAAACTTCACTAATTATACTTTATACTTTTCAAAATAACTAATAACACAATAATAGTAAAAAATGAATTGTAAAACCTTTCAATATTCTACATGGAGCAAAATATGTAGTCAGTTTTTTCTTATCACTTCATAATATAGGAATGATAAAAATTCTGATATAAAGCAGCATAAAATGTAAATAAGCAAATATAGAAAATGTAAATAACACATTACAATATTTAGTACATAAAAAGAAAATAATATAGCATGAAATTAAATCAAACGAACTTCACCAAATAATAACTATCTACTCTCGATATTTAAATGGTGTTAATAGAAAAATGTTTATCATATCTGTTTTCGTATTGTGGAGCTGTATCACCTCCGCAGATTGCAGATTTTTTTTTTTTTTTCTTCTTCTTCTTGTAAATCTTCCAGTTTTCGGATATTATTTCTCTAAAGTTCTTCGTAGCATCTTTGCTTTCTTACTCTGTTCTTCTTCTATATTTGTAAATATGTAAGCCTGGACAGGCGTATTCTGATGAGCTTGGGCATATGATGCCTTCTTTGAGCCATTCTTCTATCTGTTTATTTACTTCTCTTTTCGTAAATGCTAATTGGCGTGGCAATTGATAAACTGGTTCATCCTCCTTTAAAATAATTCTCGTGGTAACATCGGCGCTCGCCGTCTTTTTAGGCTTGTAGCTTTCTATCATTTCAGTAAATTCTTTTTTGATCTCGGGATCTCTTATGTGATTCAGTTTTACATTTTTGACGTTTTCCGTTTGTATTTGCATTAAGAATGCTTGATTTTCATATTTAACAAATTCTATATCATTCTTCGTGAAGTTGACTGAAGCTCGTTCTAAAATATCTAAACCTATGACTGTTTCGTACTTTAGTTTTGCTGTAAGTACAACATGCCAAGTTAGTGAATAGTTTTCTTCATCCATCTGAAATTCTTGTTCAAAAGATCCTATCGTTGTGACTTGAGCATCACCTATGCCTGTTAAGAGAATTTTGTTCTTCGTTAGTTTCGTTGGATCGATGATTCTTCTGCTGGTATTTTCTCGTAGTAGACTGACGGTACTTCCGGTGTCGATAAGCGCAGTAATTTTCTTGTTTCCAAACATTATTTCCTTAAAGCGTAGACTTTTTTGACTGATAGTGGCACATGTTGCCGTAGGCTTGCTTGTTTCTCTCGTGAAATTCGTAGTTCTCTTCGGCTGGCTTGTATTTAGCTCTTTCGCTGAATCATTGAATCTTCTAAACCTGGAGTAATTTGTTTGAGTGCGATTAGAAACATTTGAATTCGAATACCTTTCTCTCCCGTGAATTCGATTTTCGATCCATCTATTTGAGTTTACGTGATATCGATTGTAACTAGTGGTTGCTGCAACTTTCCTACTTGATCTATCCTGCTCGAACTTTCGTGGCGATTCAAACTGACGAAATTTTTCTGAAGCTCTGAAATCTTGTTTCCCCCTAAAATGCGTATTAACTGGCTTTTGATTTAATGTTCTCCTGACGTCTTCATACTCTTCCAACTTTTCTGCTAATTCGGCTGGCGAATTTATCGTTGTCCATTCGTCTAGAAAATGTTGCTTAAAGTCGGTAGGAGCTCTACGTTTCATTTGATTTGAGATTATCAGTTTTCTTAATTCTTCAAAAGATTCGATTTTTAACCCTGATGTCCATCCGTCGAAATATGTTGCAAGTTCGTGATAAAAATCGGTCCAAGTGTGGCTATAAACGTTTTGATGCGTTGTAAGTAACTGGCGAAACTTTTCTGGTGTTAATTTAAATCTTTTAAGCAGAAGTTCTTTTACGTGGTCGTAGTCGTTTGCTATCTCCTCTGGTTCACGTGCGATGATGTGTGAAATTTCGGACGGTAAGAGTCCTAAAAGATATGAAACCCAATGTTCTTTTGAAATTGTTAATCGTTGCACTTGACGTTCGAATAAGACTAAATATAAGCTAATATCTTCTTTAACTTCATATTTATGGATAAATTTGGATATTTCCTTGCCTAGTAATTTCGAATGGTCGGTTTCGTAAACCATTGAGTATAATTTGAGTTGATTCTCTAATTTTAATCGCTCTAGCTCAATTTCATGTTGATCTTGTCGTCGTTTCTCTTCTACAGCAAGGGTTTCTAGACGCAACTTTTCTTCAAATTCTTGTTTTCGTTGTGCTTCGGCGTTGTGTTTCAAGGCGCAACTTTTCTTCAGTTTCTTCTTTTCGTAGTGTTTCAAGGCGCAATGTTTCTTCTTTTTCTTTTCGTTGCTCTATTATACTCGTAAACAAATTTTTAGTGAATTCCTCATCATATTCAGTATCTTTAGTGATTAATCCCTTAATTTCTTAATTGTCATTGAAGAATCGGGCTTTAGATCTAATTCTTCCGCTAGGATAAATATATCTTCCCGACGTCCTTTAGTGAGGTACGACATTTTAAAATTAATATAAGAATAATTAAATAGAAACAATTAAATAGAATCAATCAATTTGAAAATTTTTACTCTTAATCGTTTTTGCGTAATAACAACAAAAGTGATTTTAAAATGAAACACGCTTATTATGGTGAATATCGTTGAATTAATTCGCTTAAATAAATGTATGTGTATCAAAATATATATCGAACACAATAATTAATGCAAGGATATTTGAAATAAATTGTGAAAGTAATATAAATAATATTGCAATATAATTTGTTAAAGTACAACTTTTTAAGAAAAAAAAGAATTATTTATCATATCAATCTGAAATCCCTTTGTTAGAATTTTCCACAGAACTAAAACTAAACATTGTGAAAGAATATAAGTAATTCAATTAGACCAAAAAAAAATATTCAGACATACAGTGAAATAATCATAGAATAAAAAAAAACAAAGTCATCTATTTTGAGAATACTCTTTCAATTTGCTTAATTTGGAATTCATTAGATTGCCAAACCTATTTTTTTAAAAGTAATAAGTTATCATTCATTGAGACTCAGTGAGACCAAACAGCTGACATTTGTTATGGCGACACCGAAAATATCTCATGGGGGGGAAAAGGAGAAATGTTTACGATTTTGAAAGAGGAAGTCTATTTACTTATGCATTTATTCGTTTCTGACGTGAGAATGCTAACTGATTTGATATGGCATATCAATTCCCACATACGATAATAAAAAAAGACACTCATAGATTTTGAACTTAATTTGAAAATATATATAAAAAAAAAATGCACTTAGAAAATAACACGTTTAATTTACTTTTTCTTCGGATATTTTTTTTCATAATTAAAAAAAAAAAAAACATTACATGATGGCACTTCATTGGAATTAGACGATCGTCCGAAAAAATAAATGTTTTACAGTACCTGGAATCTTGCGGTGAAACTTGCACATTAATATACGCTTGATTTATTTTTTTTTAACCAACGCTCTTTCAGGAATCGACGGCCTTTAAAAGAGCTTAAACTAAACACACATTTAGATTATCACTAGCACAAATAAATACTTGATGCGAAGAAGCATTTGATGATAAAAAAAAAACTGAGATTCTACTTGTAGGCGGGACACACTCGTCGTAGTAGAAAACTAATCGTGGAAATGGATGAGGCACACATTTTATTTGTAGTAGATCCGTTATGGCTGTACACTGGCTATTATTGCTGTAGAGGCATACGTTGTCACTGGACACTGGCTATTCTTGCTGTAAAGGCATACGTCGGCATTAGCATCTAGGAAATTTTGTTGATCTCAGGGCGAGCATCTAATTTTCTTTTCTTCTTGTAATCCTCTCCCATTAATTTTGACGCAATCCCGGTCCGATCACCCATATATATATATATATATATATATATATATATATATATATATATATA
>BMAW01122535.1:280171-360693 GCA_019974015.1 Nephila pilipes | reverse complement strand
TTTTGCGAAGAAAAAGAGATGGTGCAGAAATTGACCGATAGAGACGCTGTACTTGTCATAAGAGGCTTATTAAAAGATGGTACATGTTGTGGCACTCTTTGAACAAAGCTTATCCACCATAACAATACAAAGCGTGGTGCGACAGCGGATGGGGGGGGGTCTGTTTTTAATTGTCCCTAGGCCAAAAACGGTAGAAAAACAAAATATGGGAAATCATCGAGAAAAGGAAGTTGTGAATAAGTTACTATGACTTCCTTCAGAAATGTTCAATATGCTGTCCGCAGATTTCTGCCTCAAGCGGAAAGGGAAAAACAACAACACACTAGTTAAATTGTATCAGTTGTGATGTGAATTTTTTGCTTAATTCATGTTTTCAATTCAGTTAAATTCACAATCGAGCCCCGTACACATATTTTAGGTAATTCCACAGCTAGAAGTCGCAAGGGTTCATATCAGGTGATAATGGCTAGCTAGGCTGTTGGGAAATGGCGAATGATAATTCTGTCATTTCCAAAATGTATGTTGAGCAGCTGCTTCACTAAATTTGAAATGTGCGGAGAAGCGCAATCTTGCCTAAAAATTGTGCTATCCTCACATCCGCGCTGGTTGCGCAAAAGGGATTCATAACGTGTCCCGTTGACTGTAAGTGACAGGTTCCGAAGGACCAATTTCCTAGGGGAAGAAAAAAGAGCGGGCAATGATAGATGCAGCCATAAAGCCGCACAACACAATGACTTTTAAGAATGAAGAGGAAATGGTTGCATTTGGAACACATTCTCGCCTGCTCATATTCTGCAATTTTGAGTATTGACAGCCTTGGAAATAGAAAATGTCCTCACAAAATGTATCATGGCCATGCATTGTCCACTTCCATTCGAGCAAGAAATTGCAAGGTGAAAACTTCTCGTTTTGAATGGTCGTCAAGAACCAATTCTGGAACATGCGTAATTTTGAAAGGATAGCATTGCAAGATGTTTCGTAAAATTCAACTAACATTGCTGACAAGCATGTCTATAGTTACGGCTATTTCCCGTGCAATGCACGTTCCTAAAGTCCTGCTTTGACGCTTCCTCCAATGCTGTAGCCACATCCTGCACTGACGTCGAAGCAATTTATTTCATCCTTCAGTCACATTTCACGTCAAATGAACCAGTCGCTTCGAATTTATCAATCATTTTCTTCAGACCGAATGCGGTTATCGGATCAGCGCCGCCTTTTAAATCCTTTAAAGTCCGCAATTTCTGCGCTGTCACCGTTCTTGTAAATAAAACTTCACAAGCAGAGGTCGATCTCTGAGTTTGTCATGACTACCTTCTTAGACGCAGAATATCAGGAATTGTAAGCTCTTCGCCTATTTATCACACATGTAAAGCGTGGTGCGCTAATCAAATTTAATTGGCATTGTAAAATTTGCTTATCTTTTACAGCAATCGTTTTTTAGCCTCTTACGATTCGTACAGCGCCCTCTATCGGTCTTTTCTAGAACTATTTGTTTCTTACCCAAAATAAATTTCTATTGCTTCTTGAAATATCTGGTAAAAAAAACTTGGCAGAATGACAATCCTTTGAAAGTGCAACTTTAATTATAATCATCCTGTATATTAATACTCTGGAATCCGATTTTAATTCGTTCCAGAACACCGAGAACGTTCCAATCATAAGAGCTCAGAGGGTTTTATTACTCTTTAAAATAATAAGAAAAATAATTTCACTTTTATGTACCACGAAAGCGATTTTTTTAAAAATAACCTTAACAGTAAATAAACTAGATAGCATGGCAAAATATCAACAAATACTTGAACACTAATGAAAATTAAATTAAAAATATAAAAACTTGTTTATTAATCTTTAAAAGGAATATATTTTACAAGATGAAGAGGGAGGAGAAAGATAATTCTTTGCAATGCCTATCACTTTCCATGATTACATCATGTGTGTGTATTATTACAAACTAAAGCAATACAGACACAAAATTACCGGCAGAAATCGAAAGGTAAGTTTTCATCACAGTTTCTGCCTAAGCATTGTAGTAAAACATAGATTGCCTAAATTTTGAGAAAATATAGATGGTAGAGTTCTTGTACTTCCATAGGACCTACGTTTTCCCCATTTCATTCTATAAATCCCTCTGGTCGGTTTGCGGCCGTAGGGATCTTCTCTCGCAAAAAACCCGGAAACACATCCTCCTTCAAGTTAGGACTGCATTTCGCACCCAATTGTGATCCTCTTCAGGACAATGGGATTCCAAACAAATGGAATTCTTACCAAAATGAGCTCGCATTTTTCGATTCTGGGGCTTTTCGTTTTCTTAAGATATCCGTACACCTTCGAAGAAAATTTTTTGAAATACATTGATAATACTTATAAGGATGAGAACAGAAACCAAAACAGATGTAAACAAACAATAACGATTCTCTTTTCTTGCCAGATTCAAGATTAAAATGTATTTAAAAACCTGTTGCCAAATGTATTTTCAAACATTCTGAAAATTCAGATTCATGTTTTAAAATTTATTTATTTTGTACCATTGTACATATAAAAGATATTTCGAAAAATAAAAATGTAAACAAACATTTCTTCCAACTTCCTGTCTGCAGAAATGCACTTCCGGTTTCAAAAATCAACTAACGAGTAAAATTCAAATCCCTGTAACTTAAGTTCTAGCAAAATTCAAACACTATTGGAAAGAAAAAAGTTTAAAATTTAAACTGATGTTAAAATTAGAAAATCGAAAATTTTGACAAAAATGACATTTTAAAGGTGTACGGATACCTTAAGGAGTGTTGCATACAAAGGCAATAAAACTGGAACCTATTTATAGCAGTAATCCCCAATTTACGAGTTTCAAGCTACCTATGCCCAGATGACACCGTTAGTTTACGTTACCAAGCGATTTCAAACAAGTATTACATTTAACTACAGAAATAAATAATAGTTGCATCAAAGAATGTGCTTCTTGTTGCGAGTAAATTTTTGAAAACGTCTAATCGAAACTTTTCTATCCTAGTAAGAGATTAAAAATATTTAAGAATGTAGAACTGATCTTTAATTCAGAAGACTTTTCATTGTTCAATTTACTGTTTATGTGGATCTATTCACACACAAAAATGAATCTCAACTTTGAGAGGTTAAGCTTTTTTATTAATAAGAAATTTTTCAAGTTATTCAGAAAAGAATTAAAGCCACAAGGTTGAAAACTAATTCGAAGTTTTAAAAAAAGTCAAAAATGTAAGTCCATGAAATTAAAATTACTAGCAATATATTAAAGTTTACAATTATTGTACAACACTTAAATTCATACTATTTACAAGTACTCTTGCAAGCAATATTCACAAAACAATTATTTTTTGAAGTAAAATTCTTAGTAGGAAAACCAAGACAAAAATTTAGAATAAAATTATGTGAAAACAAGGATTTTTTTGAAAAAAAAAATTAAGGTTTTAAAGCGTTCTATTTTATAAGCTTAAACAAATTAATTTGCATAGTTTTCATATCAATCAATGAGAAAACCAAGAGGCAATGCGATATTAAAAAATAATCACAAACAATGACATTTGACATACATGCAAGCTTCTCTCTGTTCGCTATCTAAATATACAAATTTAATTTGCACTCCAAGATAGAGTTAATTGTTTTGAAGTCCAAAACACATAATATAACACATAAAAAATTATTAAAAACAGCTTGAAGTTCTTGTTCAGGAGTTACAGCCTACATACTTTGTCCACCATGCTTCAAATTCGAAAAGGTTCTTGCATCATGGAATTTTCAAGTAAGAGCATGTATCAAGTTTAGTTCAGTTTTTATTAACATCGCATTAGAAGCAACACGAGGGTTATTGGCGACAGACCTCACCTCCTCAGTTGTAATAGTTGGAAATTTTAAAATGTTTCTAATTTTGAAAAATTCATTTTTTTGACACCTTATAATGTAATAAATCACTTTAAAAACTAAATGTGCTGATTAAAATAAATGAAATGATAGAATATAATCATTGTTTTTATATATTCTTTAAATTTAAACAGATATTTTATACATATTTATTTAGCAATATTTTCAGAGATTTAATGATATTTTATGAAAGCTTAATTCTGTTACATAATTTTAATGTGAAGAAAACAAACTGCAAGTTAACCATGTAAAGAAAACAGACAAAATAATTTGTCCAACTATATAAAATAGCTCATTTTCCTCCCTTGCCACAATTTGTTAAGGCTTCAAATTAATAATCAAAAGGTAGTATATAATCTATTTTATTCTTCAAAGTGGCTTTTAGTTACATTTGTTATATCAAGAAACTTCTACATCAGTTTTTAGTTTAGTTTTTTAATATCGTCGCACTAGAAGCAACCCGAGGGCTATTGGCGACGGATCTCGTAATTTTGAACCACTGTCAAGTGATGAGGACGACACCTGCATTGGCACGCCCTCTCCTAACATCCCCACCACGCCAACGGAAGGACTTTGGGCACCAACAAAATTAACGTGCATCATCACCGGCTACAAGGCGGGTCTTTAGTGGCCAAGGATCGAACCCGCGACTGAACGAAAACTGCCGAAGCCATGACCACTAGTGGTCATGGCTTCGTGACCACGTTCGTTGTGGCTACCACGGCCACAGAGCATGTATCAAGGCACAATAGCTGAGGGAAAACAATTTGGGGAAAATGAAAATTTTGTTAAATGTTCTACAGCTTACATATTTAAATTTTATAATCAATTTTGACACTATAACACATCAATCAATAACTCCCAAGACTAACCCAGAGATGGCGCTCGTAGTAAACCAGTAACCAGGTCTTTCTAGAGTACTAACATTTGCTTGAAACGTGTCAAAAATTTAAGTCGATCGGACCAGGAAAAAGGTTTTTTGAAGTGAAGGGAAAAAGGTTTTTTGAAGTGAAGTGAAAAAGGTTTTTTCCAAGTGGGTGCCGCGATTGCTTTCGATGGAACAAAAACAGCAACGAGTCGATGATTCAGAAAGCTGTTTATCGCTATTTACTCGCAACAAAAGATTTCTTGCGGGAAAAAAAAAAAGATTTGGAAAAGCGTTGGAACGATTGTATCACCCTAAAAGGTGTTATGTTGATGAATAAAAAAAAAATTTGCAAAAAAAAATGTTGTTTTCAATGTTAGTCTCGGGAGTTATTGATTGATGTGTTATCTTCATGGAAAGACAAGAATTTCATTAAAAATATTTACCTAATTCCAAAAGAAATTTGTGCTGGCCTAGATACATAAAAAATAGTTTTGAATTAATCAGATGTAAAATTTAAAACAAGTGCAGAGCATTATACCTCAACAGTATATAAACAAATTGACCAAATGAGCATCAAAATGTCACTGCTACAGTTTAAAAATCCCGTGCGAATATTGCTTATTGCAATCACACTAAGAAGCAATGAGGCAAGTATTGGCAACCCCCCACCTGGATCCTTTATCTCGAAGCTTACATACAATACAAACACGTGCACTTTAAGCCATGAAAGATTAAATTGTACATCAGCCTTAAACACGATGGGTAATTAATGGAATCAGAACTTGAACCCACCAACAGGCCTGTTGGCTGAAGAAATTACAATAGCCCACAACTTACATCAATCCTTAAAATTATACTTTATCTAAAATAAGATCATCTAATTTAATCATTCATTACCAACTAATTAACCAGTAGATACAGGGAACAATCAACCCAATACCTGTTTCAAAATACATAGTTAGCATAACTAATAGGTTTATCAATATTAGTTTAGTTTATATTAACGTCTCACTAGAAGCAACACGAGTGCTATTGGCGACAGACCTGTTAATTCTGAACAACGGTCAAGTGACGAGGACGACACCCGAGATGGCACCCCCTATCGTTACATCCACGCCACGCCAACAGGAGGACTTTAGCCCCGACAGATTTAACGTGCATCAGCTCCGGATACACAGCGGGTCTTTGGCGGCCAAGTATCGAACCTGCAACTGAACGAAAACCACCGGCCACAAGTCCATGACCTTGACCACTAGGCAAATGGGAACTGATGCTTTACAAACACATATGCCTCAGAAATCTACATTCAACCCAACAGTTACAAATATATAGCCAATCAACAAGTATGATGCAACAGAAAATATGCCAAATGCAAATCTGATGCCTCATTGTCAGATATGAAAGAGAATATAACATTAAACATGCATTAAAAATTTAAGATCTTCATCAGAGTACTTGCAATATGATAATACCAACAAATAGACTGAATATGCTAAGTCTAGCTTTCCAACTATGACTAGAAAATATTAACAAATGAAGAGAATTTTTAGGCACATTTGCAACTTTGTTTGAAAATTTTAAATTCAGTTTTCTTTGCTTCAATTTTTAGCCTCTCCTAGTTTAGTCAAAATTGATAATTTCCAAAAGAAAAAAAATATATAAATAGGTTTTTACAAAAAGTACGAAAGAAACTATTTCTGAGTGATTTTAAAAAACTGATTTTGGAAAGCATTCACCAGTAGAGAATAATAATTAATGAAGGTGTAGGAAAGGATTACTTTTTACAACGTTTTTCTGAATTTCACTTGGTGTGTGTGTCATCAAATTTTCGATTGTTAATTTAACCAACTTCCCATCAAGCTAGAGCTTTGAAATTTTGGAAATCGTTCGTACTCGCCTAACAATGCAATATTTAGACGTTTGCGACTAGTTTTAACTAATATTTCAATAATTTTAATAAGTCAAAATATTCTTTCCTCTCGGTGCTTTTAGGATTGAGGAAAAAATTTCTTTCCCCCTCTGGGAACACCGGGCACTCCCCACGCCGTATGAGGTATCGTAAACCTTTTGTACTCACAAAGGGGAGATACTATCTCCGAGATAGTAAGGGTTGCTGTCTTTTAGTCAGTAATCATTCGCAAGAAAGAAAGTTTCCAATATTTGGCGCCATGTCTTATCACAATTTTTTCTGAATTCTGGTTCCCATTTTTTTTTTTAATAGAATGGCTTACAAACTTTCAAATGCATGTTTTGATTTTATGAGTATTATGAATTTTTTAATACTCTCAAAAATGTCTCTTTTAAGTAAATTTTAAAGTTAAAACTAACTAACAGTTTTAACTAATATTTCAATAATTTTCTCTAATAAACTTTGCCACCATATAAAAACGTTGTTTTTAAAAACGGTGGTTTTTATATCGAATTATTTGCACATATATTGCAGCAATTTTCGACTTCACAAACAGAGTTGACTTGTCTCAATATATAAATCTATTTTTAAAGTAGCATCCGATTTGATAGATATTTTAAAAACCAAAATATTTTTAAATTTGTATGAATTTAAGATCCATTCCACACCAAGATGCTTTAGAGAAAAAGAATAATGGAAAAATATTGTTTAAACATTTTATTCTCAAAAAGTTATACTTCAAGATGAAGTTAAAGGAACAGTACAAAAAATAACTTCCATCAATGAAAAGCTACATGGAAAATATATTTGCTTTCTTTTTTACATATATTACAATAAAAGCAAATCAAATTCAAAAACTCTTCTGGAAATGGTGGTTTGTTTAATCCCATGATTCCTCTCCATAGGTTGCATCATTAAATGTTGTTGAAGGAGGTGCACTGCTAACATTATCAAAAGCAGCACTAGAATCTATTTGTCTACCTCGTCCCTAAATGGAAAAGAAAGGATTTTAAAAACATGCATAGCATATAGCTTTAATAATATAGCATTTACAGATATATTCCAAGACAAATAGAAATACTTTAAAAAATTTATAAAACTCAGGCACAATCAAATGCATAATAACAATGCAACATGGTCCTATATAATTAGAAAGTCCTCATATATACTTGTATATCTGGTTTAAAGAATTAAAATACAATCACTTAAAATCAATATAAATTTATACCCTTTC
The DNA here is from genome assembly GCA_019974015.1 of Nephila pilipes. Lineage (NCBI taxonomy): Eukaryota > Metazoa > Arthropoda > Arachnida > Araneae > Nephilidae > Nephila > Nephila pilipes. Next base: position 352,791 of record BMAW01122535.1, on the reverse strand, counting down.
TCCTAATAGGTCAATGAAAAAAGTCAGTTCTTGTGTAAAATTATGCCATCATCTTTATCAAACCAGAAGGAGGGATAGTTTTCCCCATTTTGTTATTTGCCATTATGATGTGATGTGGCCTATTTTTACATATCCACCAGGTTTCATGTAATCTTGTTTAGCCCTTATTTAAATAAGCCTTACATCAACTACCATCATTAGTTGTGATTTCTGTTTTTCCCCTTTACATTTTTGGAAGAAATAAAAAAAATTGGAATTTGCCAACTACAGGTCAAAAATTTGCAGAGTATTTTACAAGCTATGGAATCCTAGCATAAAAAGGTATATTAATGGACATTCATCTTACTTGAAAACCAGCAAACAAAAGTATGCAAGCAAAGTAATAATTACTTAAGAGAAGTACAAAAACAAGGGAATATTATAGCTAGGACAAGGACAAGGGAATATTGCCTAGCTAAATTGTAGTGATCAATGAAACTCTTTTTATAAAATGGATAAACCCAAGTATGAAGAATACTTAATTCCTTCTGGACAGGTACTGCAAATATAATACAGTAGAAATCTGCCATTGAAAGATGATTTAACATAGATTTTAAGGGCAACGTTTCTCACATAAGGATGGGTGTACATCATATTTTACACATCTATATTATATTTATACATATTTGATACATTAATTTTTTTTAAAATTCAACAGATAATGCTCTATATCCACTAAAATGGTCTTGAGATACTATTTAAACATTTTTTTTTTTTTTTTTTTGTCTTTGGCAATTCACAGCCAATTCTTAACTGTTTAAGTCAAGGTGAAAGGCTAATGTTAATAAACATTCCTGCAATGTAAACTTATCTCTGCAATGGTTGTTTATACTAAATCTTACATTTTTCTTCGAATCAACATGGGGAAAGTTACTGTTCGCTTTCAGTCTTAAGATCATTTTTCATTTCATTTGAATAATTCTGTTAGAAATAGCAAAGAGAATAAGTGAGTGAGTAATGGTGAAATGTAATGATGCAAGAGCCAGATATGGCCATGCTGCACCAAACAAGATGCAACTATGAACTAGATGATTGAAAAAAAGAAAAATTGACTGACAGGGAAAGTCTAAAATAGATAAGGAACACTAGAGTGTTCCAGGGAAACATAACCCATGCTTAAGAGAGACAGCAAACCCTATAGGAAAGGAAAGATCACTAGAGTGTCTCTAATTAGTGATGCCTGTTCTTACCTGAAGAAGGTAAGCCCAAGAGCCACAGAGAAAAGGAAAAGATATCTATAGGAAATGGAATACACATCAATGCAATTCGGCACGACAGATTCCTGTCATGCTAATTTAATGCATTTTAAAACAAAATGATTGATATCTAATACCTGGACTTAAGAGAAATCAAAGATTGGAAAAATTCACAAGAAATCCCATACTGTAACACATGGATCAATAACTCCCGAGACTAAGCGGTCGGTTTTTTGCGATTTCCTCCTTCAAACGCACCAGCAAGTCAATATAATAATCACTGTTGATCGATTTACCTTTTTCGAGGTAGTCAATGAAAATCACGCCATACGTATCCCAAAAAACTGACGCCATGACTTTGCCAGCTGACTGCTGCGTTTTCGGACGGCTTTCGCCAGCTGTGCGCCACTGCCGCTTCGACTCTGGAGTGTAGTGATGTATCCATGTTTCGTCCATGGTCACGTAACGACGCAAGAAATCTTTTTTGTTGCGAGTAAATAGCGATAAACAGCTTTCTGAATCATCGACTCGTTGCTGTTTTTGTTCCATCGAAAGCAATCACGGCACCCACTTGGAAAAAACCTTTTTCATGCTCAATTTTTCATGAAGGATAGTAAATACACTTCCATATGATATCTGTGTCATCTCAGCAATCTCACGGAGCTTCACTTTACGATCTTTCATTATAATTTTTGTCACTTCACTCACATTTTCCGGTGTAACGGCTTCCACAGGTCTACCCGAGCGTTCCGCGTCATTTGTGTCGGTACGACCACGTTTAAACTCGGCAAACCACCGACAAATCGTTGCTTTTGATGGACAAGAGTCCGGGTAACATTTTCCAATCCATTGTTTCGCTTGCACGGTGTTTTTACCCATTAAAAAACAATGTTTTATCAGAACACGAAACTCTGTTTTTTCCATTTTTTAAACAAACTACAAAACGACTTTACTCCAACCTCGATAACTCAGCTGTTTCTGGTCCGATCGACTTAAAATTTTGACACGTTTCAAGCAAAGGTTCGTACTCTAGAAAGACCTGGTAACTGGTTTACTACGAGCGCCATCTCTGGGTTAGTCTCGGGAGTTATTGATCCATGTGTTAGAGTCCAACCAAATTGGCATAATCAATTAATTGCATCAGGGTAACAATGCATTGTCACAGAAATTTAAATATAAAAGATGCATTAATTTACAATTTGACTCATGATGAAGATGGCCCATTCATTGCTATGATGAAATGAATTAGGGTTAGAGAGAGAGAGAGTGATAGTTGAGTTTTATGGCACAAGAGCCAAAGCAGGCTATGCTGTGCCATTAGGGTTATTGTAAAAAGTTCAGCTTTAATTGCACCAACTTTCATGGTCAGCAGGATTTTACACAAGTGCTAAAAGAAGTTATTCTCAAAACCATTCCCTTGTATTAAAAAATGGATACTCTTAATAAAATATATATAGAAAACTTATTAGTTTTAACAGAGTTTCACAAACAATTTCTATCTTTTTAAAAACCTTAAAATCCAATATTCTGTTAATTTTGAACTTAATGTTCCATCTCTGTTGTTTTAAAATTCACTAAAAACATTTTTCAAACAAGACTAACAGTAGTATTGATCTAAAATGTCAAAAACATGACTTCAAAATCAGATTAGCATATATCAAAAACATAATAGGATGCTATATAAACAAATGACATACTAAAGAAATTAAATAGAAACTCAAAACTATGCTCATTTAAGCATAATTAGAAAAAAAAAAAGTCCTGAAAATTAAAATCTCACAATTCTTTTAGAGATAAAATCAAAAAGATTCTTTTTTTTTTTTTTTTGAATCTTCAATAGCATACTTTATTACGGACATCTCGAGAACCAAAGTTTCCACGTCCTCCATAGTTTGGTGTAGTGTCGGTAGCCATATCTGCTTCTTCAGAAAGCCAATCCGGAATAGGTTGCTGAGCCTAAAACATATATTTGGTTCAAGACCTGTTTATTTTATATTGTATAAAGGAAAATTTGGAATTCAATATGTAAAAGAAGAAAATCCTAAACAAGATTTGGACTTAATTCATAAACATTATTTTCAATGAATTAAAAGAAAATTTTAATTTTTTCAACTAAATATATATGACAATCTAAATAAGAAATTCTGAACTGGAAATGCAGTTTTAAAATTGTATTGCAGTAATTTATTTTTATAAGCAGAAATAAAAACATGGATGCTTCTTTTTAAACTTGCATAAAATTTCCCATCAACTGAAGATTTCGGTTAAGATTCTACATCTCCTTGAAAAAATATGAACATTCTTAATATTAAATAAAAATACAATTTTAGCACATTTCAATGTAATTTCATTTAAATAAAATCAATTCCAGTCTTTTCTCAAGATAGCATTGCAATTCTAAATCTTAAACAGGCTGACTCCGATAACTAAAAATCTTCCAGTTTCAGTTATCAATTAAAATATAAGCATATGAAATAACTAAAAATTAATATTCCAAATTTTCCAGACATATATGCAAGAGGATCAAAAGAGCCCAAGATAAAAAGAATCATTTTTGGAAAAAAATCATCAAAAGGCAATTTTTTAAAATACATTTACACTAAAAATCTCCGAAAAAATTAAGATTTCATTTAGGTTAATTAGGAATTCATGCAATATTTTCTTTTTTGAGTGGCAATACATTTAAAATTGCAGCACACAAAATGAAATTGGGTAATTCCTGTAAGAGACAATAGGCTTTAATGATAAAAAAAATTTTATAAACTAGGTCATGTTAAACATTTGTTTAAAATACCACATTATTATTATTATTTTGTTATCAGATAAAATGCAATGATTGATAGAAAACAGAGCAAAATGATAAAATTAAAATCTTAAAAACCAATTTTATATAAAAAATACAACAAAATTTAGTGATAGACATGCAATTATCAGATACCGAACTTTGAATAGGATTAAATACAGGGTTTTACAATTCTGTTCTCTAATTTGTATTTTATCAAATCAAAGAAAAATTGTTTATAAATTTAAATCAAACTCTACTTACATGCATAACCTTTATTTTGGTAAATAAGATACATTTAACCTTAGATTCAACCCTATGTCAAAGCATGACTAAATATGAGATCAAATAAATAAAACATGTTACATCAGAAAAAATAATGGATTGCGTCACTGAATAAATTCATTTAAATATTAAGAGAATTAATTGATGAAGCTGGAAATCATCCCATTTTTTAGTATCTTGGAATCAAACTGGATACAGCCACTCGTATTTCCTTCTCCACATCAATTATTTGTTCACAACAATAACTAAAAACCCAGCTCTTCACTAATAAGCCAAAAATGCAATTCAAATATGCAGTATGGAATATTCATCTTTCATCGAAATCTAAAATTCAAAGCAACTAAATTTCGCTTGCTTTTTAACTATTGTCACAAGAAAACTCAACAAGATTCTTTTATAACACAGAAATAAATTTGGAAAGAACCTGCTTTGATCTTGAATTTTCTTGAAAACTTAGCGATAGTTTCATTTTTAAAATATTTCTCAAGTCAAGCAATTAACTATGATTAGTGTTCAAGAACAGATTTATTTCTAGGGAGAAATCAATTCTAATTGAAGTAAAAAACTACATCAATTTTCACAAATAATTCTTTGTTCACACTTTTCATTACCCCACCCTCATCCCCATCATCTTATATAGCTGAATACATTCCTTGCAAACATAATCAAGGCATTCAGCTTTTCAAAAATGTTGCATAATTATGCTAGTTTCATAGATGAATCCTCATCAACATTTTTGTATCCTTATAGCAAAATCTAAATTTTTCTGAAGCTGCATAAACATACATAGAACATTAATTGCTATGAGAATCATTGTGCATTGCTTGTTATACAACAAAATGTTTGGCTTCCATATTCTCAGTTTATCAAAAACTTACCTACAATAGATGAGTTTTATTATAATTGATTTTATTCAGTACCTTATGATTCAGATACTTTGGTGCATGTGCTTTCCTGTGAATAATATAATGGATCCACTGTATATCCATGGCTTTGCTTCAAATAAGTACCTGCATATATATATGGAACAAGCAATATCAATGCATACACCATCACACTTAGTACAATCCAAATTATTTTTAGAATAAAAATACCATGAATCTTGAACAAGCCCTAAGCCTTCACCCATCTAATATTTTTACAAAAATAAAAGTATTCTGATATGTCACTGCTACACATCCATGAACTGTAAATGGCATAACAGTATATTATCCATGTCCTCCTCCAGGAAATAACTTTCCTCTAATTTTTTCTAATTAATAAATCCTTGAGGTATCCCACCATATTCAGTGTTCCTAAACTGAAATTGGACAAAGATATGATTTATTGTTTTATTAACACCATACTAAGAAGCAACATGAGGGTTATTAGCGATAGACCTTAATTTTGAACCCTCAGTCAAGTGACAAGAACGACACTCGAGCTGGTGCCACCTTCTCCAAACTTCTATGCCAACAGGAGGAACTTGAACCTTGTGCATAAACCCCGTTACATGACAGAAGATACTTTTAAATGCTGTTTTGTAACAAACTCACCAGCCATAGTTCCCTAAATATACAGGAACTGGTAGGATAAGTTCTTCTGTAATGGTTATGGGGCTTCTTACATTTCCCCAACTCTACAAACCATCATTTAAAAACTGGCGAAGCATTGTTTTGTATCCCTAGTTTTTTGAGAAACTCTTTTTACTATTTCAGTTCTTTCTTCGCAAAGAAATAGAAGTTTACGAACTTTAAAGTGATGGTTAGATTCTAAATGGCGCTCCAACTTACTTGACAGCATGCACTTTGGTTCCAAAACTCTCATACACAGTACACACTGAAACCTTTCTTCACTGTAAATTTTGTCTATGTAAAACAAAATTTTAAACCATCATATTTACAATATTTGCACCTTTCCATAATCGTATGGCCAGTTAGTTGAAGGTGCACTTTCTTCATCTGCCTTCTCAAACCATTTAATTCAATCTATCATTAAAAATACAAGGGTCATGTGTAAATATCAGACCATAAATAAGATACATTACACCTTTCCATAATCAAATGACCAGTTGAGGATGTACTTTGTCTTCTGCATATCATCAAAAAACAAGGGTCGCATATATATTTCCGAGACAACAAACAAGATATGTTATGATACCACACAAAACCAGCACTTGTATCGTAGACACCCGCCAAAATTATCAAGAAAATACAAGTTACAAAAACAATCTAACATTTTTCTACAATGTAATCAGGTAATAAACACTAAGAATACATGTAAAAGACAAAATCTTCCTTTAATTTTTATAGAATGCCATCTAACAATAAAAAGATGTAATATATTTCAGTTCAGATTTTGATCGGCGTCCTTAGGTATCATATCTCGCCATACTTAATTTATAATAATTACAAAACATTTTGTAATATTCTGTTGTGTCCTTGTGTAGACACAGCATTGCATACTTAGGGGACCACTGGTCCAGGATATTAACAAATTTACATCAAAATATTCATAGAATTTACATCAAATTAAATCATATCAGATATTAATAACACAATACAAATGAAATTAATTCATGCGATACCCATATTAGTAACACAATACAAGTGTAATTAATTCCTGTGATAACCATCAAGATTTCCTTTCGAAATCTTAATTATTATCACATGATTTCCTTTGGAATTCTTAATACAATGGTAAATTAGAAGTTTTTTTAAAAATCAAAACTTACATCAATTAATATCTTTTTTAAAGACCTAGCTAAAGTTCTATCAACATCAGGATCATAAAAACTAGTTGCTTTTCCAAGATTACCCACTCGACCAGTGCGGCCAATTCGATGAACATATTCATCTATGGTTTGTGGTAAATCATAATTTATCACATGTCTAACATCTCTAATGTCAAGTCCACGAGCAGCAACAGCAGTTGCCACTAAAACAGGCATTTTGCCAATCCTAAAATCACGCAATGCTTCTTCCCTCTCTCTTTGGAGACGATCCCTGCAAAGGAGAATAAAATGCTTTTACTTCTGTAAAATTAAAAACAGAACACATGAATACAAATTAAAAATAAAACATATATGTGTGTTACCTAAAACATAAAGACTTACCCATGAATACTAGTAGTTGGAATATTATTTTGTGAACACAAAGAAGCAGTAAAATCTGCATTTCTTTTCTGCTCGACAAATACTAAAGTTCGGTCAGTTCCTAATGAGAATAAAATATTTAAAAATAATATTTATACAAAAAAAAAATATTTCTAATCATATACTCAATGCATAAGCTTTAAAATAATGAAATGTTATTTGTTGAGATTTAATTTTTATTTAAATCTTCAAATCAAACTTTTATTGCAACTTTCAGCTAATACAGTGATATTTAGGGAAAAGATTTGAGTAGCTGCCACTTTCAGTGTCCATTTGATTTTAACACTGGATTAATAAGATAGTTAAACTGTTGATTCCCTTAATTATCAAAAGAGTTTAAAAGTTTTGAGAATGGAAGGACAAAATGTAAAAAAGAATGTTGAATATCACTGAAGGATGATGACAATAGTTAAGTTTTATTGGCGCAAGAGCCAGATGTAGCCATACTGTGCCAAACAAGGTAAATCTGTGATCTAGTTGTTAAAATGAAAAAAGATTGATCAACAAGAAGGATCAAGTGAGAAAGTAAAGTTTATTGGATCAAGAGCCATATATGGCTATACTGTGCCAAACAAGATATAACTGTGGTCTAGATGAGAAGAAATTGAATAGGGTAACCCTGGGGCGCATTACCCGTGTCTATCAATGACCCATTGGAGAGAAAAAGATTTCTAGGGTGCTCGGGGTCATGATGCCTGTACTAACCTAAAGAAGGCAAATCATTGAGGATTATAATGGGGGACCTTAGGGGCAGGGTGCCCAGCTATACCACCCAGTCGCTGGGTAACCATTTTAGTCGTCTCCTACGACATGCATGACCTACAGTGGGACTATTCTGTCCTTCCCGGTCACTACACAAGTCATATCACTGAAGGAATTGTATATTATGAAAGACTCCATCCCCCTTTATAATCTTTACATGATTTTAAGAGCAAAAATATTTTCCACTTACATCTCACAGAAGATAAAAAAAAAAAAAACTGTTTGTCTGTAGATCAATCTGATATCCAAAAAACCAAGCTGCACAGCATAATACATTTCTCAGAATGATTATTAGTTTATAAGTGACTAAATTGTTATGGCAAGAAAGAAAGTTACTTTGTAGGTATTGAGCTCGAATCATTCCAAAAATTCATAAAAATTAAGACACGTGAGCATGTTAAAAATTATTCTTTGTCACTCTTAAAATGAAGTTTTGAATTCTTAAATACATTTTAAAAAACCTACATTTCTTTATAAAAGAATGATGTAAAATATTACATAATTTTAAACAATTGGTAACTCATAAAAGTAAAAAAAAACTATGAAATGATTTGCAAAACTGCAAATACATACCAGATTCTTTTAAAATATCTAATAACTTTTGGCGTTTATCATATTGCTGCACTTTAAAAAAAGTTTGTTCAACATCTGCATTAGCAGCTCCAACCATACCAACAGTCAAGAACAAATAATTATGCATGAATTCTGAAGCCATCCTTTGGATTTCTTCCGGAAATGTTGCACTAAACATCAATGTTTGTCTAACTCCTTTTTCTGGCATTGAAGAATGCTCCACCATTTTACGAATAGCTGGACTAAATCCCATGTCCAACATTCGATCCGCTTCATCAAGAATTAAATACCGAAGTTGTGAGAAAGAAACCTGTAAAACAATTATATTATGTTTTTATGCATAAGGCCAATTAGAAAATTTATTACTACTAATGCAACAAAAAATTCCCCGAAGAACTACTGGCTTTCATTTTAATGAACTTTGTTTACTTCAACAACTGGAATAAGATGCCTTCATAACTAACTCAATAGGGAGTCCCTTTTAGTTTAATTTTCAAGAGCACTGCAAAGACAAAATAAAAGATTGAGGGCTCAAATTGCCCATTACTCAAGGTCAATTGACCTGGGTAAGAAATCCACCTTGCAAAAGTGGCAGGGTAAAAATATACCAAATATTTATCATTTCCACACTTCAGAAATCTAAGGACAAAAAAGCGAAATAGGAGATGCACAAAATAAACAAATAAGACAAAATTTACTTTCATATATGCAGAATTATAAATTTATTTCTAATCGAGAAACTGCATGATAAGTTCCCAATACCTAAAATTGTAGCATGTCAAAATTTACACGCATTTCGAATTTTTATGTCGTGAAACTACAATTATCTAAAATTACATACAATTACATCAATAATTTAAGTAATACCTGAAACAGTTAAGATTCTACTGGTGTGTGTTAAGGGGTCTAATAAATTTATTAAGTAATTATGAGTCCTTATCAAAGTGTTTAAAAACTTATAAGTATAATTAAAACTCATTTTTTAATTAGTAATGCTATTCCTAAAACAACTTACTGCACTAAAAACAAAATAAATATTTTAGAACAAGAAAATATACCTTGTATAAAAAAAGTATACAAAAATCCGAATTTTTAAAATTTTTAGATATTTAGCAGATTAATATTTTGCTCAAAATAACTTAGAATATTGCTAAACTGGGCTTTCCTCCTAAATATCTTTGAAACAAATAAAATTTGCAATATAGGCTTAGTTTGACACTTCTGGAAAATAAATCATCTGGAAATTTTTCAAAATCAACCCATTATAACTTAGTCCTACTGAACTATTAATATTGATATCAATTTTATCCAGCTGTGATAAGAATTGTGAAATTTACGGATCCTATGCAAATAAATTTAAATTCGAATAGTTGATAAACTTACTAAAAAAAAAATAGTTAATTTCACATGAACTTACTATGGTGAAATTAACTATACATAACTGATACAGAATACCAACTTATAACTAAGCTAATTAAAATTCTCAAAGCATTTAATTTTTACCTTTTCTTTTTCCACGAAATCTAAAAGACGGCCAGGGGTGGCAGCTAGTATATGACAACCTCTTTTAATCCTATTAGACTGATGACTAGTAGAAGTCCCTCCATATAAAACATCTGCTTTTATGACACTATCGTAAGCAAATTTACGAGCTTCAGAACCAATCTGAATTACCAATTCTCGAGTAGGAGCAACAATAATTGCCCAAGGTTCCTGTGTAGAATTATTTGCATTGTTTGGCAATTCAGGTTCTTGAAGCATTATGTTTAATATAGGAATTAAGAAGGCTGCCTAGAAAGAAAAATATCACAATTTATAATCTATTGGCTTACATTTAAAATATTTAAATTTCTTTCAAAACATTGTACAAAAGATTTATTCACTGTTTCTTTAATTATGTTAAGATTAACCACACATAAATTTAAATAAAAAAAAAATCATTTTATTCGTTAAAACAGTAAGCTATCATGATATTCAAGATAAAGCAAACATAGGGCTCAAAATCAAAGAAATTGTGATTTGTATTTTGGAGATGTACACTGCATCCCATACCATTAAACAAACCATTCAACATCCGATAATTTCACAAATGCTGTGTAGGTTTGATTAAAATTGTCACTTTTTCACGCTAAAAGGCGATATAAGCTCTATTATACCTAATAAGACTACATTACAAGGTGTGGATATTAAATAACGTGATCAACACTGATATAGAAAAAGTATGTATGCGCCAAATGTCAACCGACAGCTGTTTAAACATGAAGCCTTATCTTTCTAAGGTAGTGCCTCTCGCTTTTGTAAACAAATCCATATACCCGAAGCCTTCATTCACATTAGTCTTTTTTGCATTTGTTTTGCCGTAAAAATAAGAAAGCAAAAGCAGCAAAATGTTGCGAATTTTCACATGAAATATCCACAACTGAAACTTACAATTTATTTAAAGTATGTGTCAATGAATGTTTATAGTGTGAACGTGTTTGAGTGATTAAAGAATTTTCAAGATGGCTGAGAAGATGTCAAAGATTATTCACACCCAGGTCACCCTTTCACATCAAATTGGATGATTGTGTCAAAAAAAATTGGTAATCTGGTTCGACCTGACTGTTAGTTTCAGTATTTCTGAAATTACTGAGACTGTAGGAATGGAAAAATAATTTGTACGGTAATTTTATATAACAATTTTAACATGCAAAAAGTGTGCCAAAATGGTGCCCGAAATTCTGACATTTGTACAAAAAACTCGCAAAATGTTTGTACTGACACTTTGAATGCCATTGAAAATGATCCAATCTTATTGGAAAGGATAATGTGTGATGAATCATGGGTTTTCACTTATGATCCAAAACAAGGAAGCGCCAATCCATGCCTTCGAAGAATCCATCTTCAACAACAACAACAAAAAAAAAAAAAAAAAGCAAAGCAAAATTCAAGTAATGATTGTTCTTTTTTCAATATTTATGGGGCGATATTAGACCATCAACCGATTTGCCGGATCTTGCGTTTGCAACTCCTGTTTCTTAAGGTGAAATCTGTATTAAAAAGAATATAATTTGAGTCGGTTGAAGATGTGAAAGAAAAAGCAACACTTGTCTAGAAGGAGCTGATAGAAGACTTACAGCATTGTTTCAAACAAAGGAATTTTTACATGGAGCCTTGTAGGGAGAGGAGGGGTGTACATTGAAGGAGATAATAAGTAAACATATATGACATCAAAATCAAATGTTTTGCAGCAGCAGTCACATAATTTAATAGTAACACTTTGCATGTTAACTGTAACCCACTAAAAAAGCCACACCTGTTTTCATTTTAATTTAACGAGTCTGCTTTTTACTGTTCTAATCACACTGTATTTTGAAAAAAATCTGTCTGTATATTAAACTTTTCACCTTCTTTGTAATAAACTTCAGTATATACATATATATATACTAGCTGATACCCACCCGCTTTGCTGGGCAGACAATAATATTATACTTTGGAACCTATACGTAAAATATCAAGAAAATTTTAAATTTTTAAAACGTTAATGATAATATAAATTTAAAATTTTAAGAAATTGATTATCTGTCACAACTGTTATACACAACTTTCAAATATATGAGAAAAATAAAATGTTTTAGTAAAAAGTCCCCCCATATACATAAAATTTGGATGAAATTCATTCCACCGTATACATGCTAATATTGCCAAAGATATAACCTTTTTTCAGAAGATTCATCATGTGCTTAGCTTTCAAATGAAATACCCTCGTAATGACATCTTGTCTACCATAAGATTTTTGTCCTTGCCTCAAGACATCTTTGATTTCTGACCATTTAGGATTGCAATCTTGCCAATTCTCCATGAGCGCTTCAATATTAAATTATTTGGTATTTTTCCATTTCGCACATGCAAATCCCACTTAGTAAACTTAATTGGTGAAAATACACAGTATACATAGAAAAAATATATATATTCTGTTTGGCATCAGTCATATTATTTTTGGCGATTAAGTCGCCAAAATTTACATAACCGATGGATAAAAGTTGATTAACGGATGAAAATTACATTTTCGATAAGTCTTCCGTAAATTCCGTTCTTAGTGAGCATCTACATCGCAAAATGAGTAACTATGCTAATTTTCAAGTCAATCGGTTGTATAGTCTTGGAGATCTCGTGATGAGTCAGTCAATGGTATTTCGCTTATATATATATATATTAGATAGATAGATATATATAAAGGAATTTTAACTATAAAGACACTTTTGTATTCATTAAATAAGCAGAGAAACAACAAAAAGGTTAACTCCTGATATTCTTAAGGTCAACAATTAACTAGTTAAAATTCAAAACCTTTTATTAAGGCCTTAGATTCCTCAACCACACTATTCCTAAAACTAGGCAGACTATTAGCAACTGATAATAAAATTATGTGAATAATGCTAGAACTGGTCTCTTATTCCATGTTGCAACTTCCTACCACACCATGCAAAGAATTTAAAGCCCCAATTACATTTATCATACAAAAATACCACACTCTTAAGAAAATAGGTCCTTCTCTGAAATCAGGACTCAAACCTTCTACTTGACTTAAGCATTAACACTTATGTAATAGTTAAAAGCTTACAGCTTTTAACTGTTACTCAAGTATTGATGCTCAATCCAATCTATCTACAAAATCTTTGCAGACATTATTAACATTTCTCCAGTAACACGAAGAACCAGTAACTTACAAAAAAAAAAAAAATCCCAGCTAAATTACAAAATTTTTGCCATAATTCAAGTTAAGCATGTTGACAAGGAAAAATTCTACTTCAATAAAAAAATGTCCTTTTAAGTTGATTTGATAGTTATCTCTTGAAGTTAATTAATATCCAATTTTTTTTTAAAACCTTACATCAAATATAAAATTACTTTCCATAAGAATGTTTTCCCAAAACAGGTTATTTAACTTGGACAGATGATTTTAAAATCCGTATAACATAGGCTTACTCATAAAAAAAAACCTAACAATTTTAACAAATTACACATAAAAATGCAGGTTTACAGCTTTGTTCATGAAAGGTCAAGTTCTTTCTAAATATACAATAGTAACTTAACAGTGATAATCTGGACAAAGAGAAATGATAAATGTACATATATATATATAACAAAAGCCCTATATAGTACATTTAAAAATTTGGAAAACTTTAGTACTCCAAAATGACTTAAAGACAATATAAGTATAAAATATTCATAAAGTAATATAACATTTTTAAGAATTAACAAATATCTATAACACCACGTTTAGTTTAGTTTTTATCAACGTCACACTAGAAGCAACACGAGAGCTACTGGTGACAGACCTCGTAATTTTAAACCACGGTCAAGTGACAAGGACAACTCCTGAGCTGGCACACTCTATAATACTGCAATAAGTCGATGTTCTAGAAACCAAAATTTTGAATGCGAGAGAATGAGCAAGATGAAATTTATAGTTATAATGTTCAAGATCAAGAAACTGACCAAAAAAGACAAGTTCCAGAAAATAATTAAACTCCAAAAATGAGACACGATAGAGCGAGCTGAAAAATTGTCAAAATGAATGCGTATTTATGCAATAAGAAGGTATTTATCTGAAATTTTACACCAGGTAAGAACTGTTATACCACAGTTAACAGATTGATAGCTGCATCATATTTCTGCAATTGAAAAATGGGAATGAGGATTTTAATTTTTTAACAAGATATGCCCATTTTTAGAATTTTGAAAGCAGCTTCAAAATTTTACTTTTCACAGATATCAAATAAACCACTGTTTCGTTTTTTAACATGTAATCCTGAAGAAAATGCAAGAAATTACTGAAGAAGAATTTAATGCATATTTGAGGTTCACTGACACCACTAATCACATTTGGAAAACTGCAAGTTTCCACCAAATCAGAATACATAATAAATAACAGTAGTAGTAAGTGAAAATTTTTGAACTTCCTTAGGGGGGAGGACAATGATTTTTTACATGATTCCTCCTTACTATTTAAAACTATTTCAAAAACATACAAAAATTATACTTACTGTTTTTCCAGAACCAGTTTGTGCACAGGCCATAAGATCTCGCTTGTTTGAAATAATAGGAATTGCATATTTTTGGACTGGAGTTGGTTTTGTATATTTAGATTGTTCAATATTATTTAGTAAATGTCTATTAAGTCCCGAAGTTTCAAAAGAATCAATAGGTGATGGTGGATTGGATCCAGAAACATCTACATGAATTGTATCATATTTTGAAAAATTTATTCCGGTTGGTACACCCTGAAATAAAGAATCTGCATCATCTGATGGATCTGGGGGTACATATGGGGGTGGCCTTGGCTTGCCTGAAATAAAAGTTGAAATTAAGACTTATACATTGTTAATGTTAAAAAATAACTATGTTTTAAACATTCAAAAATGAAATTTACATGCCTCACAATATTGTGTATCTATAATTTAAGCTTTTTAAAATTTCTATGCACTACTCTTCTGTGTAGGGTAGTAATATTTTAATATTAATTTTTTTCATTAAAGTGAAAATTATAGCAAAAAAACAGATAAATGATTTTATATAATTTTCCTTACATAAACATGCTCTTTGTTTGTAATTAAAATGAAGAAATTATATAAATGTAAGAATAATTTAATAAACTTTTAACTATATATTACACTACACTGAGGTTTAAATAGCTTCAAAATTATATTTCTAATGACAACTGCTTTCATATTACATGTATTTATGCCATTAACTTAATTTTTAAGTAGAAATATTTACAAAATATTTCATATTTTCTCTTATTAAAATATTTAAGTTCTTTTTAAATAGGTTCAATTAAACAGTTCATAAGTTCTTTTTAAATAGATTCAATTAAACAGTTTATAAGTTCTTTTTAAATAGGTTCTCTTAAAAAAATTAACCTTAACTACACCTGCTTATAGAGTTAAGGATTGGGAAGATGTGTTTGCAGTGTGCAATAGGTGCAATCTTCCAATTTTTTAAACCCTTAAAAAATTGGAAAAAAATGAGGATAAGAGTTCCAATATTTTCCTTTGTTGAACTGATAATAGATGGCAACACGCAACTTTAATCTGCTCTAATATTGGAAGAAATGGACGTCTATCAAAGCCATATCATAGATGGTTTTAGTTTCACTATTTTAAGGATTGAAAACAATAAATTTTATTAATAGACCCCAATTATTTCTAACATTGTCAGTTTAAAAAAAAATTGCTTTTTCCTTTGTTTTTCTGCGATTTTCATAGCATTTGCAGCATGCAAACAGTGCCCATTCATGTTTTCAATAGCATCACCTCCACTGAAGAAACACAACTGTGTTGATGCTTCTCTTGCAGGTGAAAGATGGAAGGGGACAAAAACTAAACTTTTGAATTTAGGGTTGGTTTCGGTGCAGGAAGATATTTTTTTTTTTGTTATTTTTACTGGGGTTACAATGCATTCTGAAAAATAGCTCATTCTGTATTTGCTTCCTTTTATTTCAGTCTCTCTTATACTCTAGTACTTTTGAAATAGCTTTATATGGTTTACATAAATCTTAATAACTTTATACATTTTTGATTTAATTAAGTTAAATTTTTCTACGTTTATATAGCCCGTCCTGGGATAAGCATTCTGGAGGTTTTAGCATTGCTAGAAGTTTTCATCGGATACGTAATTCGTGCTCTTGGATGAAAGCACTGATTATGAGGACTGTGCTCCACCTCAATTTCCGACCGAACCTCCTAACCATAATTTTGATGAAGCAGACAACATTCATTTACCAGGTCCTTCACAACAAGCAAATGTGACATGGAAGGAAAAAAAACAGTCAGTAATTTGGCAAAATCCCAAATTTAACTCTGAATCATGTCCATCTGATGAAATTATGGAAATAGAAGATAAATCCCCAATTGGACTTTTCTTAGCAATAAAATCTGCAACATTTAAGGAAAAAATAGTTTTCCAAACTTCCATGCCACTCAATCTGGAAAGAATTAGAGTCACGTAACATTAAATGAATTTTACTTGTTCTTCGCTATCAACATATTGATGGGGATAAAAAAAACTTCCAAGCTATAGAGATTTTTGGTCAAGCAATTATCTATATCACGATAATTATGTAGCTAAACAAATGCCAATTAAGAAATTTTCATGGATTTTAGCTCATCTACATCTGAATGATAACAGATTACAAACCCGTAGAGATGAACATTTTGACAAGCTATATAAGGCCCTTTATTATCTCATCTTTCAGAGAGATATGAGAGCATATTTAGGTCTGGTAAATGTCAAGCAATTAGCAGATTGATGATAAAGTTCAAAGGCCGCAGCTCACTCAAGCAAAGTACATACCTAAAAAGCCTATAAAACGAGGCTACAAGGTATGGATGTGCTATAATGAAAGTGGGTTTAGGTGTCAGTTTAAAATTTACAGGCAAAGTGAAAGATGTAGGAAAAAAAATTTAGGCAAAATAGTGGTAAAATCACTAAGTGAAAAACTCTATGGAAAAAAAAACAACACATGGAGAATTTTTTTACGTCTTACGAATTATACATATTTTTAGAAACTCAGAGCGTCTACTGCTCAGGTACAGAGAAACTTTCAAGAAAAAAACTTCCCGAAAATCTTGTAGAAGATAAAGAGAATGAAAAAGGGAGAGTCTGACTGAGCAGTGGAATAACAAAAATATAGTTTGATTGAATAATAATTATTATAAACATCCAAGTTAAGTTATTTCAATATTTTTAAAATTTCAGCACATTTCTTAAATTTCCTTAGATTTAAATATTTATTTATAATTAAAAAATTCATAAATTATAATTGTCTGTTAATGTTATAACGTATTATGTTGTGATAACAGAAACAAATTGTATGCTTGAGTAAAACAAGGTAAGTGAATGTACGAATTAAAATGTTCTTGATGGGTGCTGTTTGCACAATGCAAACCCTCCTCCAAAATGGGGACTAAATTTTTTTTAAATCGTATTTTCCTTACATGTATGATCAGTATCTGCCTGTATATCTTTTTAAAAATATATAACAACATTGCGTCCTTCAAAGGGATAATGCAGAAAGATTCAAGCATAAAGGAGAAAAAAAATCATATCTAAATAGAAATACTGATTTAAATATTTCCCTTTCATTGGTTAACATACCATCTACAAAAAGACAAATAACAGCAACTGCCCCGTTGCATGTCTGAGATTTATGTAAATAGTTTAACATACTTACCATCTTCTCCCAAAACTTCCTTCGTACAATCTCTTGCTAAATGACCTGATTCATGACATTTAAAACAAGTACCACTTCCTCTTGATTTCTCACCATTTTCAACATTCGGGCAGTCTCTAGCCATATGACCCTCTTGATGGCATTTGTAACATTCCCTTCCACCACCACCACTATCAGAATTTGGACAGTCTCTAGCCATATGACCATCTTCTTTACATTTGAAACAACTTCCTCCTCCACCACCTCTTGATCTACCACCCCCACCATCAGAATTTGGACAATCTCTAGACATATGCCCAGTTTGATGACATTTGTAACATTCTCTTCCACCACCACCACCATCAGAATTTGGACAATCTCTAGACATATGGCCGGTTTGATGACATTTGTAACATTCTCTTCCACCACCACCATCAGAATTAGGACAATCTCTAGCCATATGCCCCTCCTGATGACATTTGTAACATTCTCTTCCACCACCACTATCGGTATTTGGACAGTCTCTAGAAATATGACCCTCTTCTTTACATCTGAAACAAGTTCCTCCACCACCTCTGGATCTGCCACCACCATCAGAGTTGGGACAGTCTCTACCAATATGGCCTTCAACACCACACTTATAACAGCTTACATTTCTAGAGTTACTATTTCCACCATTTCTTTTAGTAGGACAATCTTTGGACATGTGTCCATCATCTCCACAATTGTAACAATTTCTTCCACCTCCTCCTCCTCCTAAAACAGTTAAAAACATGCAGACATTTTACAATACAAATAAATTTAATACTGTTGTGTCCATAAAATAACCATAAGAAATGAAATACACACAGTCTATAAAATATAGATCTTCAGTAAGCAACTAAAATCATATTTTACAAGATATAAATGTTACATGATTCTTAAAAAGCTATAATTTTGGCATGTTTATGTAGTGTATTATTCATTTTTAGATGTACAAGAACAAAATGATCTACCACTTCTGAAAAAACTGATCAAGACAAAATCTACCACTTGGTACACTTAAAAGCTCACAACTGAAATTGAAATGCCTATTTCTCAAGGCATAAAATTGGTTAAAGAGATTTTCTGAAGACATCAATATGCAATCACATTAAAATTCTTCAGAAAAAATTATTTGTTCCAATTAATTAACACAGTACAGTAATAGCTACTCTAATTACAATTTTTTTAAAAAAAATCAGAGTTTTGCTACTTTAGTTGACAATTATATGAACATTAAGGTAAAAAAAATGAAGGAAATATTGAGAACTTTTCTTTTTACTAGAATACTTTGCTTCAATTGGATTACTATTGACAATTTTATGAGAAAAAATTACATACATATTTACAAAAAATATAAAGCAAAAACTCATATTTACAAAGTATTTCAACCACATGAGCAAAAATTGATGACTTTTACAGATAAATGAAGATTTATAAAAACAATGTATTTATTACAAAAAAGAGTAATTTTTAAACATGTAAAGACTTGCTATCAATAGTAATTGCAACAAATTTAAAAAATTACTTTGAATCTATTTAAGAAATGGACTCAAAAGTAACTGTTTCCATTTGTTTCATATAATTTTGACACCATACAAATTTGTCTATATATATTTCATGATAGTGTTAGCCTGTTCTGCATTTTTTTTATTGCACTGTTTTGCTGACTCCCCCTTTCTTTCCATGTGCTGCATACAAATACATATATATTCATTTACGTAAATATAGTTATGAGAGTTGTTTGCAGTTCCTTGGAATATAATTGTTTTCTAAATTCATCTTATTTATTAGAAAAGCAGAAATCAGAGTATCTTTCTCAGATCTTATCTTAATCATCTGCTTTACAGGTTTGTTTCAAATTTCATGCCCTCATTTTTAGATATCCAGATTATGCCCAAAAAAGAAATAGAGGGACGGAATGAAAAACAAACATCAAAATGCATTGACCCAAATGCTGTCAAAAATGAAACTGTTTTGAAGAATCAAAACTAAAAATCACAAGCAAAACAGTCATAAAGCACTAAACATCAGACTATAAAAATTTGACACACTTTAACAAGTTCTACCAATATGATCATGATAATATACAGGTACTAAAAGTGGAGTGTTTATGGTTCATGAATCATGATAATACTAACTTACAGATTTTTAAACCAGCCACATTTACTGCTGGCTGAAATTTGAAATGGTGGCAAATATTTATAATGTCAGGATTCAGCAATACTTTTATCTTTTCTTCTACTGATGATAGAATTAAATAAAAACATATTTGAAAACATTAAAATTTTCTACATTACGAAAATACACCTAGGTTTCAGGGGATGAAACAATTTAAGGTAATTTGTAATAAAATGACAAAAAATATACCTAGTGCCTAAATTATGATGCTTGAACAGAACCAATATTACTCTGCAAACTGGAGAAATGGTATGTAGCGAAGCTATGTTCCATACATATACACTTAATATTTTTATTAAATTTGTATACAAATACTTTAATTGATACACCAGTTTGAATGCATCATAGATCATAGTTATATATGGTTTGGCACAACATGGCCATATTTGGCTCTTGTACCATAAACATTAATTTTCATTTACATAAAGATCGATATCACACTTTGTACAGAAATACAAAATGTTTCCAGAAAAACCCTTCAAACTTTACAATTATCAGGTTGTAAAGTAAAAAGAATGCCTTGCATAAAATATATATTTACTATTTGTGATAAAGTAAAAATGTTTGTAGCCAATAAATAAAATTATAAATTCTTTAAATAAGAGTAAGAAAAATTTCTTTACAGTCACCACTGACTTATCAATTCCAAACACAGAACTGAATAAAAATATAACTTCCTCAGTGTTATTGCAATACTACTGAAAACTAATTATATCAGTTGCTGACATACTACTCAAAAAAGCAGAGTTCCAATAGCTGATGAAAGAAAATAGTGTATACCTCTAAATAAGAGACACGACACCCCACCCAACCAGACATTTTGTCCCTTAAATAGAAATGTCCCTCAACCCTCCAAGCGTATTACATTTTGTGTAAAGCTATTCCTAAAGTGATCTACTTAAGCACAGCTACCGGTCACAAAAAGATTTCTCTTTTCTTTCGCAACATCTTCGAGAAAGCAAGATTCTTCTATTCCTTCTCCCTTTTGAGGCAAGGATGGTCAGCAACATCCCCATGGAGAGGACATTTAAATTCTTGAAGGAGGTGTGTGTCTGTTATATTAAATTGGGTGAATACTTGTTCACAGCAATTCAGTGGCCTTACGCTAATCAGGTCTGAAGGACTGTCATTTGGGCTTCAGACGCTCACTTGGAAATGTTCACCCCATCCAACGAATCTCAGTAAAGATACAAACAGTAAAAAATAATGTTTGAAAAAATTGGCATTTTAAATGTTGAAAAATAATTAACTTCAAACAAAAGAAAATTTCTATCTTTCAGTCATTTTCAAAAACTTAAAAAAAAAAAAAAAAATTGATTTTGGTATCACTGCCTAGAAATAGCACCCTATATTCGTTGTTGAATAAGAGACCAAGAAAACACCAGCACATTTGCCTATTTTTTTAAAAAAAATAATGCTTAGTAACATTGTCAGATTATCTGGTGCTTATAGAAATGTAATGCTTAGTGGGGCATTAATTAATCAATGGGATAATCAATTAAATAATGGGACTCGGGGCTTGTGATTATCTTAAGCGAGCAACTTTTTGTTTTGACAAAAAGAGTATGAACGACGTATCATTATATACACTAATTAGATTTCTAAATAAAAATTGAGCTTTCTCCACTGAATTACATTTTTTAATTTAAAATAACAAAGAGTGATTTTCACACTTTTAATTGACATAAATTTAAATCCTTAAGATTATAGATTTTAAATAAATTTTTTTGGAGCAAATCCAAATTTTCCTTCCATGACGCAATCACTTCAAAACTACCAGTGAGTGACTGAGGTTTTATTGCGCAAGAGCCAAGGTAGGCTATGCTGCGCCAAACATTTGTTACAAGGAATTAAAATTTATAACTCTAAAACAGAAATTCATAGAAAGTAGAAATACACGTTAAAAATTCCAATTTGGTGTAAAATACCAATGTCTTAGAAAAGCAAATAAGTTATGGTGGGGGATTTCCCTCACCAAGTCAAATAGGTTTAAAATAGATGATTGAAAAAAAATACGACAATGATGATTAAAAACAGGACACATAATTAAAATGTGATGAATTGTGTAAGGGACATGGCAGGAAGGACACTCGGGAGCACCCTCTCCAAATAAAAGATGTCTATGGGTAAATCGAGAGAGTCCAATGCAAAGGCGGGTCAATCTGATATCTGCTCTTCGCATTGGACAAACAGGCCATTCTCCAATGATCGGCTTCACCGAGTGTAGCTTGTTATTTTGTTGAAGATTCCAATATTCCTGCCATGCCCAATTAATGGAATTTAAAATGTGATGTCGTATGTCCTCAAGTGGGATTGCGAGCTGCAGAGGATTCATTGCCGAACGTGCAGCCCAGTCCGCTTGTTCATTACTTAAAATACCTATATGACTAGGTATCCAACAGTATTTAATAAGATAACCCCTACTATACAGACTACAAACAATGTCTGCAATGTCACAGTAGGATGCGATCATCCAGATTGACCAATGTTTCCAGGACGCTCCTGTTGTCAATATAAATGACGAACTTCCAGGAACTAGATTTTTCGACTAATTTAAGGGCACAGTAGATGGCGACAGCTTCGGCAATATATATACTGCAGGAAGAGTCGAGCCGGTAACTGTGCCTGATGTCGTTCAAAACAACACCACAGCCGACATAAGACAGTTCCTTTCAATTCGTACGTGTAGATCGGAATAAAATCTGCGTACCGACTCTGATGGAAAGCAAAGAGGCGTTGGAAAATAATTGGACATGTGGTGCTCTTGCTGTATGAGGTAGAAGGGTTATAGTAAAGAAACCTTGGGATATTCCAAAGAGGAAATTTATTAAAATTTTGCTGTTGAACAACCAAATCATGTAGGCTTAGTTCCTTGATGATTTCGTTCACCTTCTCTGAGAAAGGATGCATGAAAAATGGTCGAGCTTCATAAAGTCTCCGTAAAGATGTGCTGATATTAGCAGTTTGAATAGGATGAAATGCTATGGAAGACATGCGATAAAAATAATTAAGAGACAGCTTCTTACGCCGAAAAGTCAAAGGTAACTGGTTACAAAGCACATAGAGACTCTGCACAGGTGATGTTCGAAAGGCACCACAGCAGATTCTCAGAGCATTATGGTGGACTGGGTCAAGCTTCCGTAAGGTAGTTTTGCAGGCAGATCCGTAGTCGATTCTCGACAAAATAACCGACTGATACACTCTGAGTAAAGAAGTTCGATCCGCTCCCCAAAAGGTGTTAGACAACACCTTCAAGATATTAAGGGCTTTCTCACACTTCTTCCGCAGATGTAAAATGCGCGGAAAGCGAGTTTATGGTCGAAAATTACTCCGAGGAAGCGGACGTCAGGAATAGATGTACCATGGATGCAAATGTCAGGATCGGGATGGAGACCCCGTTTCCTACAAAAATGCACACAACTACTCTTGCTGGCAGAAATACTATGCTCATTCGCGTCACACCAAGTAACCAAGTTAGTCTGAAGTTGCCGCACGATTAGATACATGGACGATCCTTTGCAGGAAATCTGCAGATCGTCAACATACAATGATCAGTTAAAAGAGGGCTGAAGAGTAGAAAGAATAGGAGGCAGATGATAAATGAGAAGAGTCGGACTTAAAATACTTCCCTGATGAACTCCTTCAAATTGAAAGAAGATAAAACATTACCAACACGTACTTTAAAAGTTCTGAAAGATAAAAACATCTGAATAAAAAGAGGCAAATTGCTTCTCGAACCATAAGAGTATAAAGTGCATAAAATCCCATAGCGCCAAGTACAGTCATATGCTTTTTCGATATCAAAGAAAACAGAAACCAAATTATTCCTCCTATGAAAGCAATACAAATCTGACTCTTGAGTATAGGATGTTATCTACAGTGGATCTTCCTTTACGGAAGCCACTCTGAAACAGAGGAATGCATTGATTCTTTACCAATTGATAAACAAGACGGGCATTGACCATACGTTCAAGGGTTTTACAGAGGCAACTCGTCAGAGCGATAGGTCTATAGTGGAGAGGGTTCTTTGAATCTTTACCAGGCTTCAGGATAGGAATAACGATTGCCTCCTGCCACTGGCTAGGAAACACTTGCTCCCTCCAAATTCGGTTGAATAGGTAAAGGAGACTGACAAGTGAATCCTCGCTCAAGTGGCGAAGCATATCGTATGTTATACCATCAGAGCCTGGACTGGCACTATTAGCCAAGGACAGAGCCTTTCTCAATTCCCACATGTCAAAGTCACAGTTATAAGGGAGTGGTTGCCGACACCTGAAGTTGATAGGCGTCTGCTCAATACGATTCTTAGTCGCTAAAAATGTAGCGCAGAAAGAATCGGAGCTTCGTTGTCATATTGCGGTAATGCTTTGGAATAACGTGTTGCCGATATGACGTCATCACACGCATCTGGCTATGGAATCGGGAATTTGCATTCAACGGTAATTTTCAGTTACATTATATGAAGTTATTTTTCATTGGATGCCGATTCTTAACTGTCGAGTTGACGGTGTCGAATGCAAATTCCGGAGTATATATAATGAAGATCTTAGTAGATTGAGCTATTGGATGCTGTATGATGGCCAAATGAAAGCTTGGATGCTTGGCTGATGAGACTTTGGCTATGGTGAATGAGACCATCACTATGGTTCTGGAACTTTCAGTTTAGAAAGTGATGTTATTAATAGAGTATTGTAAATATGTAATTAATGTTGTAAATAAATTTGTGATTTTAAATATTAGAGTTTGACTTTCTCTGTTTGTTGCATTGAATTAATTATCAAAGGCCTACTAAGGTAGGCCAACAAGCTTGACACACTAGCAAAAGGTGAAGAATGCACAGCATTTGCAGTTTCCAGTATCGGGATGGAAAATTCCCCATACAGTGAGTTTGCAGCTTTTACCTTTCTCCATAACTGTTGACTTATCGTAGACGATGTGATGGAAAAGATATACCTGATTCAAGAATCTCTCTATGTCGCCTTACTCTGCGTGCAATCGCCCTTGCCCTTTTAAAGGCTACGAGGTTTTCGGTTGTGGGATCTTCTGAAGATACCCAATAGTTTCTTTTGTTCCCTGTAGGATGATTGGCAATCCTTGTTCCACCATGGTTTACGCATCTTCCGCTTTGAATTTGTATTCTTCGGTATCGCTGCATCAGCAGCGTCCACAATAGAGGTAATGACATGTCGGACAGAGCTATTTAAATCTTGATCTTTAACCATTGTACCGGTAATAACTGCTAACCGTGTGAATAAATCCGTATTTGCCCGGTTGAAGCGGTAAGTGGGGGGACATAGTCACACCCCGCTACCATGAACCTGGGAGATTGGGAGAGGGAAATGATCACTACTGTGTAGTTCATTAAGAACCTCTAAATTCAGTGACGGTAGCAGTGTCAGTGAACAAATGGCTAGATCAAGGGAATGAAATGTCCTAGTGGGAGCATGGAAATACGTTTTCTCGTCGGTGTTAAGCAGACAGAGACTGTGATACGAGATCAATTGCTCGATCTGCCGACCATGAGAATTTGTACCATCATACCCTCACTGTGGGCTGTGTCAATTAAAGTCACCTAGCAGAAGAAAGGGAGTTGGTAGTTGATTGACTAAGTGATTCAAATCCGCTTGAGACACAACATCGTTAGGAGGCAGATAAATGCAGCAGACTGCGATTAATGTGCGGGTATGGATCTGCACAACCACAGCCTGCAACGATGTGGTCAGCGTAACGACGTTGTGAGGACAGTTCTGAGATGTCAGGATGCAAACAGAAAAAGGTGATGCGATATCAACATCCCATTGTACACAATTATATCCATGCACTCGGGTTGTCATATAACTCTTCAGAAAAGTTTCCTGAAGAGCAACACAGGCAGGTTGGTACATAGATATAATGGATTTAAGATCCTCTAGTCTAGGTCGTAAACTGTGGCAGTTCCAGGAAACAAAAGTATCCATTAATCGATCGCACTGGAGGTTGGTTCTCCCGACTCCATGTCTACTAACATGGTGTAATCATCAGCAGTTGGATGCAGATCCAACACTGGGATCTCAGTTTTCTTTATTTTGGGTGGTTTTTTCCGCCCATCCCCCTTGGCCTCTCTCAGCTGGGCGTGTTTATTTTTTCTAGGAGATTTAACTCCACTTATACTATTAATTGCTCCACTTTTAGAAGAACATTGCAGCTGAACTAGGTTGGTTAATATTTTAAAATCTAATTTTATTTACATAATGTACATAGTTTACAGGACTAATTAATATCATCACAGTATCAGCCAAAGGGTATAGTATCATAGTTACGGTCTAATACAATCACAGCGATGGTCTCATTAATCACAGCCAAGGTCTCATCAACATACGCCAAGCATCCAAGAAGCCAGCCTTCAATCTAATAAGATCTCCTTTATATATATTCCGGAATCTGCATTTGACACCGTCAACTCGAAGTTAAGAATTGGCATCCAATGAAAAATGACTTTATATGACGTAACTGAAAATTACCGTCGAATGCAAATTCCCGATTCCATTGCCAGATGCATGGGATGACGTCATATCGGAAAACCTAATTCCACGTGATTACTGCGATATGACAACACATACGCTGTGAAACAATACACCTAGTTTAACAAATTTGTCAGCATGTCAGCAACAATACCAAATTTGTCAGCATGTCTTGCTGATAATTTGCAGAGTTTTCAACCGAATAATTCAAGACTTAAGAAATACATGAAAATTTGCTAGCAATGCAATATATTAAAATTTGAATTTAATATTTTAAATACTTATTGAATTATAAGTATTTATGGCAAATAATTTTTAACTGTGCACATGCAATACACGTTTTTTTTTTTTTGTAATTTCAAATAAGATTTTCAGGACAGCTGATATAAAATTTCACAATTTCAATTCCAATTTCGGATGGGATTTTGAAAAATGTTCAGATTTTAATTACTTGTACTTCAGATATCCTCTAACAGAAAATAATTGATGAGAGATTTTACACATATGGATATTTTTTTCAACTTGAATCTTTGAATAACTAGTAGCCATAAGTATCTGGAGAAATTTGCAGTCAACATTTACTTACACATATAAACACATACATAAAGGTGCATATGTGTTTTTAATTACTAATTATTCGAAGATTCAAGTTTAAATATAAATTTGAGGGGGAAAGCTCATTTAGCTTCTCTTTGAAGGAAACTGAAGTTCAGCTGTTTAAAATTTGGATGTATTATGGTATCTTAACAATAAAACCTGATGATTATATGTAATCTGCTCTGAGCACCTGGCTTTGGAATTATGAAAAAAACTTATGGATTTAAAAAAAAGTTGGTTTTTTTAATTGTTATTCTTATCAATGCATAAGATAACAATTAAAATAATAATAATAATAGTCTATGGCAATAGTTTAATCGCAACAATTTAATGTCACAATAGAAGCAACACGAGGGCTATCGGCGATGGACCTCGTAATTTTGAACCACGATCGCCAATGGGAGGACTTCGGGTGACAAGGACGACACAAGAGTTGGCACGCCCTCTCCTAACATTCACACCTCTCCAATGGGAGGACTTTGGGCCCCGACAGATTTAATATGCATTAGCGCCGACTAAACAGCGGGTCTCTGGCGGCCAAGGATCGAAACCCGCCAGCCACAAATTCGAAACCATGACTACTAGGCTACCGCGGCCACTAACCTCTACATCAAATAATGTATTTAATTCAAACACAAAAAATAAAATCTCAAGTCAATTGACACACATCAAGTCAATTGATGCCCAGTACACTTATGAACAGGATTATAGAAATTCTTACTCCTTTTTGAATGCATGCCTCAGCCCTAAGGGCAAGATCAGGGTTCCCTAATGAGCCAAAAAATTTCCTGTCAACTTTCATTGTGTCACCACAACCCTCCCCAATTATCTATCGAGATTTTAAACCTTTAAAGAGGAAAAACAATTCTGAAAATATACATGCAAAATGAACTAGGAAGTAATCCCATGAAGGAGAAAATATATGTATTGACCACTTCCTGCGAGTTCACGGCCATACGAAATTATATATTCGATCGCTTTTTGAAGATCTTGAACAGGATGGGATTTTACATGCATAATGCTAGGAAGGTTAATAAAAATTCAAAGGGATCGGGACCAATAGAATACCTCCTTAAATCAAGGTGTCCCTTATTCGGAAGTACTACTATATTTGATACAGAGTTATATCATTGACATCATTAAGAATAAATTTCCGAATCATGTATTAAATAGTGAAAGTTATTAGAACACTTTCTTACAAGGAGTTTTTGAGAAGCCAGCTGAACATTAAATGTTAAGCATTAATTGCATCTAACATTCATCCTAGTAACTTCAGAGCATATATCTAAGGTTTGCTTTTAAAGGTTATTGAATATTAATAAACAAACACTAGCATTAAGAGAAAAGGGCAGTGTTTCACATTATGAAATTTCTAGAATGAGAATTTTTGATAAAATAACCAAACTACAAAATTAGATTATTTTAAAATAGGAAAAATATTCCAATTAGGTAAAGTGATTGTGAGTAATAAATGTGATAACATGAAACATATTAACATTTTTAAACCAAATTGAATTTCTTTTGCTGAATTGTTACAAATATAATATTCCAAAATATTAAATATTCTGTAATTTAATTTTTGTTAACAGTAAAAAAAATCTATACAACTAATGTAGAAATTAAATTTAATCTAATTCATGTTTGTCAAAAGTCTACTAGTTCCGTCAGCAAATAAGGAAACAATGGAATTTATATTCAATTATTTCCATCATTTTTGCTTCATTGCCCCCAATTCAAATTCTAAATCTTTTCAAAAGTGTAAAAAAAAAAAAAAAAACTTTAAGATATTGTTACAGCAAAACTATTTTTAAAATACTGCTATAAAAATTTTAACTACTTTTATTTAAGATTTATGAATACAATTGAAACCCTTTGAGTACTTAATTTATATTCAATCAATACAAATGGATAATTCAAAAAGTGGCAAGCGAGTTAAGCGAGCCTAGGTATCAGAGCATTTGAAAGGGAGCTGGCAAAGCATTTAACAGTTGATACACAAATAACAAGCATAAAGTGATAACCCCTTAGCTCTTAAAAAATATTTCCCAAGGAAAAATTTCCCATATTAAATAACTACATAATCATCACAATCAAACAAAAAATATCAGTAAGAAAGCTATCACAAGGCACTGCACTAAAAAAAAAAAAAAGATAAAGCCACTTTTTATTTCAATGATAGTAAATACTAGTGAAACAAAACTAGACATTAAAAATAACAGATCACCATATGTTATGAGAAGTATAAAAAAGAGAGGTGTGAAAAAGCAGGAGGTAGACTAAATTTGAAAAAGATTTAATTTTTCGTCAACTTTCAGTTCTTGAAAAATGAACCTTTTTAGATATTTCTATTAAGATGCTACTTTCTTGGTAAAACCATGAATAAAATTTTTGATACAAATCAGCCCATTTTAAATAATTGAATAAGCATCACAGTCAAAAAGCAGAAAATATCAGCGACAAGAAAGGTATAAGTCATACCACGAAAAAAAAGAAAAGAAAAAGTCACTTCAACTCTCAATAATAGAAAATGCAAATAATTATAAACCAAAATATTAAAAACTAGTTGGAATATCCATTATTTACATAAGTTAATTTTCAAAATAAAAATTAACAATCCAGCAAAGCATAATTTTTTTTAAACGTCTAACCCAGCACAAGATGACATATATTCAACAATATTTTCAATTTAACATGAGAGGTCACTTGTAATTCTTCAAAATCATAACATAAACCATGTTTCAAAATGTTCTATCAAAAATTTAATTTAATTTTAGATAGAACACTTGTAATGATTCATTAGACAAAGAAAATTCTGTAGCTTAGAGCAAATAAATTAATAAATATAACTATCTACAAAAAATTTCATAAGAAATATATTATTAGAAGCAAAGGTACAGTGAATAATGTGACTCAGGGCTATGAATGGTGAAGAAGAAAAAAATTTCTTTGTGATAGTGTGATAAAATTTATTCAAAAAATTCACTAATCGTTATTTTTTCCTGTTCCTTATTAGAAAGAGGGCCAAATATTCAATGTATGAATACAAAAATTTTGATTTCTAGTTAGAACAATCTAAAAACTGAATAAGAAATCAATGCTTTACACTGCTGTATTAAAAAATTAGCTTCATTTTACACTAGATGATACGTCTGCTTTAAAAAAAAAAAAAAAACTTTGAATATCAAAGATGGTGCAAAAATCGTAATTCTGCTAGAATTGTAATCCATTTTGGTCGAGACTTAGGATGCAAAGCATGCAAAAAAAAACTCTTGAGGTGCACCATCGACAGTCATAGTTTCAGGACAATAAATTTCATGCATCTTGATCTCCCCCCCCCTTTGTGTTATGTTCCCCAACACACACACACTCATTTTATTAATAAATATAACACAAAACATAACCTGCCATGCAGAGTATAAAATGAGAAGGATGAAAAAAGCAAGAGTCGCACTGAATTTTAATGCAAGGGAAAATTTAAAGAAACATTTTAAATATACCTTTAAGATATCTGTTGTAATTTGAATATCCATTTGAGCCATCCCTTTTAGAAAAGGAAGAAGCTTTGGATGAATCATCTACAAATTCAGTTTAAAACATTTTAAAGTAAATAAAAAATATCTAAAAAGCAAGTGAAATAAAAGATTTGTTAATTTTATTTCATGTAAAAGCAAATATTTCTGTTGTACTTATGCATTACAATAAACTTATTTTCCTTGCAGCACCCCTCAACTAGTTACAATTTAACGTATCCCCAAAATAACATTTTTCTTGAACAGTCATATACTAAATGAATGATTCTCTTATAAGAAATTTGTATATAACTTGCAAAAAATTATAAGATTAACTGGTTGCTGAATAACTAACTGTTCTTAGAGTTTTTTTTTTTTTTTTTTGCTTTGACCAAACAAAATAAATAATTAAAATTTATTGAAAGAGTTAATTTATGAATCCCTTATACTAATTTTACAACAATAATAAATGCAAAAAACCTTGTCCGATTATAACCAGACTCCACTGGTTGACAGGGGACACTGCTAACTCGAACTTCAATAGACAATCTTTTTTTTTTTTTAAATTCAATAATTAAGCAACTCCATAATTATGCTCAAAATAATTTTCAGAGTTACGATACAGAAGTACTTTCTAAAGAAAAGAAGAAAAAAAAAAAAAAACTCGAAGATGTATTCCTCCAACCGGTAAGATTTTTAAAACATCCAAATAAAACACTTGTACATCTTGATATTATTCACAAAATTAATTATTTCCTTACATTTCAAAATATTCCTGTTATTTTTAAGAGGAAAAAATAAATGAAAGCTGAATTTCACAAAAATATTGTAAAAGTTGAGCAAGCTCTTCAAATTAAAAAAAACTGTTTACAATAAAGTTAATTACTACTAATGAACTCTCTAAAATGAGCTCTTTAATATTAATCCATAATTTTCTTCAGTCTAACATAGTGTAATCTGAATAAAATGTTAATTTAAGAACAAGGAATGTACAAATAAATTTCTTATAGATTATAATTTCTATAATTCTTCATGTAATTATGTATTTTTGACCAGTCAGATTTATAGTATTTATTACTAAACATAATTCTTAAATCTATTTATCTTAAGACAAAGCATTCAATTCATACATCTAAAACATTAAAAAATAGTTTCATAAAAACCAATAAATTGCAAACTGAGTACTTTTTAAAACATCGATGAAAAATAAGTTTTTGCTTATTAATTTGAAATTTTATGAACACAAGAAAATCTTAATATGTATAAACCTATCAATTGAAATGGAAGAGTTTTATGAAGTATTTAGCTTTTTCAGATTTCAGTTCAGTGTGTTCTAATATTTTAATCATTTTACAAGTTTTTCAATATATATATATATATAATTTTATAAACCAATGTTATTGTTTTTGAATAAAATGCAATTTTTTTTATAACAAAGATGTTAAATGCTACATATACTAACAATTTTTGAATTCTAATATCAATTTTCCTTTTCAAAAAAGATCACAGAGTTATAAGAATTATTGTAAATGATGCACAAGATAATAAAGTTATTTATAATAAAAATTTCAGAGACAGAAAAAAAAAATGAATCGACCAGTAGTGATTTACAATGATATTTGGATCACTCACAATAAAAAATGGAATCAAAAATTTTTTAAAAAAAATTACACCTGCAAATATGAATAAATTTCTAATTCAATCCTATTTAATAATAAAAATATTAAGGAAAAAAATCTATTTTTTTTAAAGCAATATGAGTGAGAAAATTTGTCAACAAAAACAGGTAAGTATATTAAACTTTGAAAGAGAAATCAGGCAAAATGCTTGTTTTTCACCTTCATGAGGAGGAAAAAATATTAATTGGTTTAAACAGAACTTTTTCCTCTCACAAATTTTACTCAGCAAATGACTGCTTTCAGATACCAATGCAAATTTCCTTCTGGCTACAAAGATCACTCTAGTTATGCATTATTCATTTTGGATGATAGATATCCACTTACTTACAATGTTATCATGGGTCTCGATTTCTTTTTATACTGTTTTTTATCATTAAATAAAGACACGATAGTTGCAACTTTTGTTCCTTATTTACTTGCATAGCCCCTGACAACCTTTTTATACCCCTAGTGGTAATATATACCACAATTTGAGAACCACTGTTCTCAAATTATATCATCTCGATTCAAATTGAACTTCATAATCAACAACCCATGGAATACACAAAATGACATTGTATTTAATTTTCGCAATATGTTCTTCCAGTAGAATGGTTCAAAAGATGAAAGACAAAAGCTAATTTTAATATAAATTATTTTACATTAATTTCAACTTCATTTGTGAAAATTCGAAATAGATTTAATTGTCTTATTTAAATCCAAATTTCCAAAATCAAAATTTTAGCTAAATTCTGGAAATTTTATCAAAATACAAGTTTAATAAATCTTAATTATTCCTCCTTTTCCATTAACGAGTTTTGGGAAGAATATTAATCATAAATTTCTTCAAATATATCAAACTAATACTTCACCAATTAAGTAAACTTTTTCACAAATATTACCTCTGTTTCGTTTGGTATCAAAATTATTTGACCCTTGATAGTTATTACTTTCATTCCAAGAATCCTGGTTATTTGATGCTGGTTTTTCTTCCCATCCATCATCATCATCTTCCTCCCAGCCAGATGAATAAGCCTGAGCACCATTTGGTTGCGATCCTGAAAATTTTAAAAATTTGAAAACATAATACATTGAAAAACGAGCAAATCAGAAATATTGTGTGTTAAATTTGTTGAAATAGAATGTTTAAGTATTAGGCAAAAATTTCTTTACTCAAGTTTCATTATTAGATATCTTGCATATGATTTTTAATATTGGTATTGAAATACAGTCAACATATGCCTTTCTGATTAACTGACTCTTTTTATTCAAATGAAAAATTTATAGAATGGTACATTTTTCCCATTTAGTAACCAATAAATAATAAAAGTATCTTAAAAATAGCTGATTCAACAATTCATTTAAAAATATAAAATTAACCGTAAGAATTTAGTAATTTTTAAAAGTCAATGTTTGTTCAAACTGTTATTTAAAAAATATCTTAGGATAAATATATATATATATAAAAATGCTAGGGTTGATAAATAAATTAAGTAGACAGAAAAAGTGACTAACAATATTATTACTGTATTATTAGAAGATAATACAATAATATTCAATGTGTTAAAAATAACACATCCATAACTACATCTCAATTTCAATAACACAATTATATGTCATAGGCAGTAAATAAGAGA
This sequence comes from Nephila pilipes, assembly GCA_019974015.1. NCBI lineage: Eukaryota > Metazoa > Arthropoda > Arachnida > Araneae > Nephilidae > Nephila > Nephila pilipes. The sequence goes on along the minus strand of BMAW01122535.1, from coordinate 318,722 downwards.
TAAATGATTTACAGAAAAAAAATTAAGCATTTTAATAAATAATGAAAATACATCACATTCAAAACAATAAATTAAGAGATTTGTTATTGACCCTTTGACCATTATGAGAATTCACACTTTCTCTTATTTTGCACAGTATTATGATCCAGTGGTCTTCGAAATTAGCAGCTATATTCTCTCTAATTGCTTTAAAAAAATGTCACTCTTTCCCAGCAATGCAGTAGACAACTCTTAAAAGTTTTAAAGAATGTTTGCGCAATCTTAATGTCAATAATTACTCAAATGTTTAAACAATTCAGCATATGATAATTTTCTTAAATACTCATTTATAAAATATTGAATTAAAATACCTAAATAAGTCTATGGTTTGTAACTACGGAAGCATTTAATTACATCCCAAAATATTTTTGTGTGCAATACATTTTAAAACACGGAACTACACAAAATGGAACATTACAATCTTTGCATTTACTGCCTATTTAATGGCATATTCATGTTTACTGCAACAACCCATGTACCATTGGTTGGTTCCTTTTTCTGTAGGAGTATTATCAAGTAAATGATACACTGTCAGTCTTAAAAATATTAATAACACAATTAACAGATTTTATTTACAAATATTTATTAGTGTCAGCTTGAGAACTTGCATTAATTTTACACCATTGTCTCATGCTTGGAAAACTGTAATTGCTCGACTCTTCCAAGCTAGAAAAATCATCACCAAACGCAACATCGAAATTTGATTTTGCTGTCTAAATCATTTAGTTTCCACTTTTGAGTAATAAAGACTTGTCAAGATTAAATAAATCAAAAATATTTTACTTCCTGAAAAAATATTCTGATTTCCCCTATTGTCATCTGAATGCAGTCAAGCTAACTTAATTTTGTGAGTAAGAATAATTTGAAACTCAAACATATGATAATGATAAGGAACAAATTCATCTTCTCAATGTACATCAAGGAAAAATTTTACTTAGCGAGTAAGACATATTTACAACCATTATGGTCAGAATCCTCCCTGCGAAATTAACTTGTTTGTGTGCATTATGATGTTCAACTCGAATGCAAGTTTAGTTCTTTCACAACCTTCCTTTGCATATCTGCCTAAAGATTAATAGTACACCAACAACTCCATCACTATATTAATTATAAACATATAGTAAAGTTTCACCAGTTAAGTGTACAATTTGCAAATTATCTTGGTTTGAATTTGAAAAAGGACCAATGTTTCACGTTCAGTTGGCAAGTCAATTAGCAAAAAAAAAAAAAAAAAAAAAAAAAACTGCTGTGCTTTCAAACTTTAATGAAACATTTTCAATTCTGATCATCTTTTGATCCCTCTTATGGTAACTGATTTAATGATAGCCTCTCAAATACATATATCAGTTTCAAATTTTGCAAGATATCTAATTATCAGTTTTCATAAGCAAAAAAAAAAGGATCTACTAATTGGAGCTGAATTATTTTTCAATATTGTCAAGGAAAACACTAATCTTTACTAAGATCTTAGATAATGAAGAAAACTACATTCAAATATATAGTGTGATGAGCTGTTGCAGATGCTCAACAAACACAACATAGCAGATTTCGCAATTTTAATCAGACGAAAAGTCAGCTCAAGAATGTTGAAGATCCACCCACTTTAAAAAAAAATAGCAATGAAGATATGAAGGATTGTCAAGTCAATAAAATTAAATAAGAAAAGAAAAAGAGATAGATAGAAAAAAAATTTGAAAATAAGACATTGATCAATACTTATATTAAAAGATACTCATATTTGGGAGTTCCACTACACGTTCCAAACGGAAAAGTCATAATGACATTGAATCACCTGTGGGAATTCAGGAATGTAATTCAATTATTAAAGTTTTCCAGAAGAAATCCAGTGCCTAAAAGAAAATACGTCCTACTGAATTTGTGTCCATTTTGGACTAACTCTGAAAACAATCTCTTTAGACTTTTACAGAACTCTTTATTAAAACTACCCGAAACATACAAAATTAATTTCCCGATAACCTAAATTTTAATTATCTTGTAAATGTCTAAATATATATATATATATATTATGTTTCCATAAAGGTCCTAAGAAAACTATTTTGTTTATTAGAAATTTGTTCTAATTCAGCAGAAATACTGTTAAAAAGGTATAAAATACAAAACTTATGAGAAGGTACATACTCAAAAATTCTTGGGAAATTTTATTCACTCATTTGGAAACTTAATAGATTTTGTAGAGAATTCCTTAGTACAATTATTTGTTAATTTGAAACTCAAAAGAAATTTTTAAGGATAAAAAGAACAATAATTTGTGTAAAATTAATCTAGATTTATTCGAGGATAATAAATTTTAGAATTATATTGCTACAGAGGATATAATAAAATGTAATTTTAATCAATCTACTGACTTTCAATTTGAACTCTGAGAAACAGGTGTGAAATCAATGAAAATATCATTACAAAAAAGTTATTGGATATACTACTTTAAGTGACAATGAATATTTAGACTTAGTAACTGAAATTAAGGCAATTCTTAATTCAAAATATCTTTCCTTCCTCTCTAATCTATCAAATATCACTTCACAGCTGATTTGTAATCCCCTCTTCCTTGGTTACTTTGCCTGATCCTAACTATTTCAAGGTTCCAATAAATGGACTGGGTCAATAACAGTTTAGAAAGCCATGCAATTAATTTAGAAAAGGTAGGCAAATGAATATTTGAAAAGGGTTTCAAGCAAAGACCAAAATTACTGGAGGCTTAGCAAATTTTAAGAAAGGAGCCATATTAGTGAAAGAAATTGATATTGCAGGAAGGATATTTAAAGTGGCATCTAGCAAAAAAATGTTAAAACACATTAAGATCAGGATAATACTGTCAGGTTAAGTAATAATTATGGATAACACTGAAATGCATCAGCGTCCAGTAATAAAGATTACAGTTTTACCGATTCTTAATTTAACATACATATAAAAATAACTATCACTGATTAAGAATAATAGGTTATTAATATAAGATATAGGTACATGTATATATATACTTGTATGTTTTCTATTAATTTTTATGTGATACTGAATGCATTGTGACATTGTAAAAGTTTTTCTAAAATTTTGTGAAATTGTTTAAATTTGTAATTTTAAATAGTTTGCTTAAAATAAGTAGATGCTCAATTACAATGTTGAAATGCTAATTGTTTCATTAAAACAGGAGGAAGTTGGTGTTTTTGACCACCTCTACATCATTGATTGGTGGGCTCTTTTTCCTGCACTCCTTTGGTGCATGGAAGGAGAGAGCATTGATCATAGAGTAATAGTAAATAAACATTTGTACAAGAATGTTGCGAGTTTTGTCTCCTGAATTCTTAGAACTATTGGTAATTATTTTAATCTTTCACTTTGAAATACACATCAATCCTTGTTAAATATATATATTTGTTTGTAACTTATTCAATATGCAATCCATTTAAAATATTGCAAAAAGATTTAAAAAGTTGAATTCTTCGTTGTGTTTGTAGTTCTTACAGTACTTTTTTTACAGATAATTTTATTAAAAAGTATACATTTTACTACTGCAATCCTTAATTTAAGACATCATATCATGACCCAATAAAACATATCTAGCATCAAGATTTACATTTTAAAAACATTTCAAACTTAAAAAAAATCTAAAAAAATTTAAAATGTTTTATATAGATAACATATAGGACCCATATTGAAAAAGGAAACTAACAAAATATTTAAAACAGAACTTTAAATTTTAAACTTACCAACTTGAGGAATTGCTTTGTTTACAGATGACATGTTTCCAAACCCTCGTCCCCTTCCAACACTATAAAATACAAAGAAAAAATTCTATTTAAAAAGAAGCAAGAATTATTTTTAATTAGCTTCAATACAGTAGGATAAAGTTTAAAGCAACAAACTGTAAATTACCAAACATTTACTTACAAAAATCCATTTCCAGATGGATTTCCAAAATCATTTCCAGAAATCTAAAAAATAATAATAAAAGTTTTTATTCTATTCATATTTTAAGTATACATAGTCTGACCTTTTTCATAAAAATTAAATAAAAAGAATATAATGTTAAATAAAATGTTTAAAAAAAATCATCCACATAATAGATGGCAATAATAAGCAAGAATTTTAATAGTAATAAAATAGTTTCAAATCTGCCTTTGTAAAAATTTGTTAAAAATAGACATTCATCACATTTCATAAAAATCATACTCACAGAGGATCTCCAATTGAATTTCTACAAGTCAACACATTAAGAAATTAGAATAAATTGGTCAACTTAAAGAACTAAGTTCTGTAGCATTGCCTCTCATCTTTTGAATAGTTTAAAAATATGTACAAAATTTAAACTAACCAAAAACTGTATACAAAACAATGGTTCCAAAACATGAACCTTGTCGTCCAGAAGGGCATCTATCCTTTATCTTAGTGACGATTTTTTTTTTATAAAGGGTTAGGCACAGCAGAAAAATCTTAATTCAAAATGAGCACTGTCAATTGAAAAAGTTTGGGAACCACTAATACATACAACATTAGTTGAAAGTTAAAACATTTCTTTGTGACTTAATTACTCTTCCAGATAAATTTATATATAACTATTGTAAAAAGTAAAATCTTTACTCTCAAGAACCCACCAGAAAAATTATTTACATTAACAAATGACTTTACCTTTTATAGATACATGCTATTCAAATCTATAATTTGAAAATCCCCAAGATGGAAACTTTCAAAAAAAAAAAAAACCTTTATGTTTTACTGGACTGTTTCTTATTAAAACTGCAGGCATAATTGTAGAAATCAAGGAAATATTTTAAGATAAGAAATGGGTCAATTTAATGATATTTTTTTCATTATAACCTTATCACTTTACACTTTTCTTTTACCCTTTTCTCAGAGCTAAAATGTTGCTAATTTGGTTTTGGCTTACAGATGTAAAAGAAATAACCCAAAATGTGCCTATTTCTGACGTCAAAAATGCTTTGTGCGGTTTTAAAATAAATGTACCAATAAAAAGAGAAAATATTCAAAATAAAATGATTAAAGAGCAAATATTTGCACTCACTGATGCAAAATAGATTCTACATCAAAGAGAGTGGATCCCATACTATCTAGCAGTATTATAATAATAAGATCAATAACAGTACCACAAAAAAATATATATAATTTACAAAGATGGTACACAAAAACTTTGATTTATATTATAGATGTTGCATGAGAAGAAAAATTATGTTGTAAAATATTCTTTAAAATTCCACTTTTTTGCACAAAAAAATAGAAACATCAGAAAATGCAATAGAAAATAGAAATGCAATAATTAAGGTGGCTAAACACTATTGATAACTTTTCATTTTAAAAACTTTAGGTCATTCAGGAGCATACATTAAAAATATCAATATTTTATACTATTTTTCTTTTAAAGAATAACTAAATTTTATGATTATCTCTGAGAAAGTTAAAATCAATAAACATAATTAAAAGAGATTGAAAAAATTATTATATTTTTATGCTAAAATAATCACTATATATTTAAAATACACTTATAGTCTTTTTCTAAAAAGGAAATAAAGGTAGATTAAAGGGGAGGAATATTTAAGTGCAAAAAACTAGTTATACTGCCGTTTTAAACAATCGAAATATGAAGCAAATTCTCATCAGGATAATAATTGGGTGAAGTTGTTAGTTTTGACTAGTGGGAAAGAAGCTTTCATGCACATCTCTTATGAAATAGTCTTTTTGCTGTGAATAAGTTTTCTGAACAATATTTAAAAGTCGTTTATTCAGCCATTACAGCAATTGATATATATTAATCCCTGTTATATTCCAAATCATTTGAAGAGCCATCGACATCAACAGTTTCTAGTTCAGATGGTGGGTTTATTTGACACATGCACTGTAGCTGTTTATATTGCTAGTTGTGAGATTTGAGAGTGAAGTGTCTTCATGTTTTGAGGCAAATTTTCGCTTTTGGAGGGTATATTGAACCAATAGATCTAAACAAGGAAGCATCCAGCTGTACTCAAGTTCTGGATCAGTACTTTGATGGTGGTACATTAATAACAGTTATGAAAACTGTCTAATTGCAAGTTCACCAGGTATGCACTTTGTATAATAAAGTTGGATAAGAAATTCCTCAATAGAAAAATTTTGTGGTTATATTCTTCTGTGATTAGTTTCAACTTGTGGCAAATGCCACAGTAACATGAATGAATTTTTATTTCATTTTAATAATATAATAGCTTTTCTAAACTTCTCAAGAAAAATATAAATTTTACACGTTGACTGGTCTGTTCCAGAACTCCGATTGGTCAACTTACAGAAATTCTATAATATTTACAAAAATAACATGAAACGTTTTTTTTTTTTTTTTTTTCAATATATCATTGCAATAATACACTGTCTTGAATCAAAGAATCCAAAAATAAACACATTTTAGTTATGTTTTAAAAAATAGATTTAAATATCAAATCAACATAAAGATTAAGATGTTTTCTACTAAAAGCAACCAGATTTGCTATCTAAGCTATCTTATGATATATATAAATTGCACATTTTAAATACTTACATCCCTAGCTGGAGGCTGCACATCATTATCTTCCCACATATCTAAAAAACATTAAAACACCAATCTTAAAATCCATCAAAGGGGAAGGAAAGCAAAATTTATGTTGAAAGCATGTTTAAAACATAAAACAAGTACAATGACATCAATTAAACATATTGCAACATAATAAAAAATAATTTTTTTTGAAGTGCCAGAAAGGCAGGGAAAAAACTTCTAGCTAATAAATATATAAACCAAAAAATGATCATAAAAATATCAGAAAAGAAGATTATTCTAATAAATATATATTCCAGATAAATATATATATTTTAAAATAAATTATCTAAATTTTTGAGCATATTCAAAACACATGAGCACAAAAGTCTATTTTTCTAAAAAAAATTACTAATATCAGCAATTTAACAGTGAGTTGACAACTTTTAATTATATAAGGATGAAGACATAGAAGAATAAAATGTTTTTTAAATAATTTATATATTACAAAAAAAAATACTATACGCATCATTTACATCCTACAGGCTCGTTGGCACAGGTTGCAATGTTATTTAGTTTCACATTAATCCTCAACATTAAAAATATGACCCTTAAAAATATTTTTAAAACAAGCATTGAAATAATCTACTAATGGTTATATTCAAAGTCATTAAAATTAATTTAATACTTTGGATGTGTCATAATTAAGAACAAAATTTTAATAATAGACCAATCACACATTAAATTCTGCATAAAAGATCATACATCAAAAATATAAAACTACATGGACAATCTCACTAAATTGAATGACTCTAGCACTTCAAAAATAAAAGGCCATCTTTTTCCAAAATACCTAAACAATATGCAATAAATTCAGAATTATTATTAAAATGTATCTAGAAACACAATACTTGGTAGTGAATTTTAAAGTTTCAATTTAAAAAATTCCAGCAAAAACTAATCAAACAGTAAAAAGGATAAATTGAAAAAAAAATTGGACATAAACATTTAGTAATATAAAAGTAAATTTAGATCTCAAACTATAATGATTTTTTTAATTATACATTGCTTTCTGAAGCTTTTAATATTTATGCAGCAAATCATAGACATTTAAATAAAAATTGCATTAAAACAAAGCAAGTTTTAACATTAAGTAATGAATCCAATAGGTTTGATTCATGAATGTCACAATTACATAACTTAATGTGTTAATGCAGCATTTTGAAGCAACGCGAGAGCCATCGGGGACGGACCACACAATTTTGAGTCTCTGTCTAAAGATGAGGGCAACACTTAAAATGTCACTTCCTTCTACAAATTTTCACACCATGCAAATGGGAGGACTTTAAGCCTTGACCAATTTAACATACACCAGCCCTGCTACACAGTAGGTTTTTAACAGCCTCAAGACTCGAACCTACAGCTTCATGTAAACAATATTGGACGCAAGTTCACGATCATGATTACTGCAGCTACCACGATTGCATGATAGATTTCCCTCCACAGCTGAAACTAGTGAAGTTTTTTTGTATCAATATACATTACCATAACTAAAATGTTATGCTGAGCACCAAATGATTGCATAAGTGGGAAGCAGACAAGTACCAATTTTTTAAGATAACAAATTTTGCGAATTGTGCAATTGTATTTGTGCACAAAATAAAATTATAGCTTATAATAAGAAAGATATCAGTAATCATTGATTATAAATATATGGTAATAAGTCAAATACATTTTCTAAGAACTCATTTAAATTGGAGCTGTTTTAACTTGCCATAAAATAATTTTTAATAAACATGAAAGATACAAAGACCATTTTTACTAAACTAGAAAAATGTTGCAAAATAATTAGGTTGGAAATTGGTGCAAGTTTGTCTGGAATTGAGCCAACTTCTCTTGATGAATAGGATTTTAAACATATGTTTTTATACTAAAAGAGCTATGTAATCTATCAAAATATTTAGTATCATTCACAGTCAAAAAAATTTGTGTAGTTTAGTTCATATAAACATAAGAGTAAAAAAAATGTTCTCAATTTAAAAATATCACCATTATATAAGAATAGAGGAATACAATAAAACTGAGAAAATCTTACTACCAGCACTTATTTATCAAATTTGAAATTGCACGTGAAGTTCTTTCAATTAAAAATACTTTATTCTAAATATTACTGCTTTCACTTTAAAATTGTTGGTTCTTACTTAAGCTTACATTCTTGGAACAGGAAAAATATGACATGCAAAAGCATATTAAATGCACCAAATTGACAATTTATACTCCAGAGTATAAATGTAATTCTTTGAGAAACCAGAGTTTGGAATGCAGGTTAGTCCATACACTTGGTAAAAAACATTAGGAGATAAATTGCCAAATATGATAATTCATACTTTTCTGTTTAGGAATAACTGATATACACGACAAGCCTAATTTTTTCCCTCATTGCTTTTAATATGCTTGTAATCAATTTGAAGTTGGAAGTGCATGCTCAGATTTTGTAAGATTTGTTTCTTTGAGCCAATAATCCCCCCCCCTTCCCAATTGCATCTGGAATCCGTTTGAAATGTGTGCCTTTATTAATGTCACACTGAGAAGCAACACAAAGGCTATTGGCAACAGACCTTGCAATTTTGAGCCTTAGTCAAGTGACAAGGACTACAACGACACTTCCCTCTCCCAACTTCCGCACCTTGGCAACAGGGACCTTGGGACCTCTGCGGATTAAATGTGCATCACCCTCACTACACAACGGGTTATCAATGGCACAAGGGCGAAAACCCATGACTTATCGAAATGTTGGCGACAAGTCCACAACGACTAGACTACCACAGCCATTGAAGCTGTTTGAAACTTTTGCTAGTTACAAAAATGGCATGGACAATACAACTCTATGTGCTTTTTTTCAGATATTTTCAACTGTTTTTCTTTTGAAAATTCAGGGTACTTTTCAATTTCCCCTACAGAAATCTCGGCAAGCAAACTTTATTGACAACATAGTATACACAAAAAAAAATTTCCATTTGACATCGGTTGTATCATTTTTGGCAACTTTATCGCCTGCTGCAGTGAAATGGAAAAGTAGCAAATTCTGTTGCTAGAAGATTTTAGTTTTAGTTTCTATATATATATAAGCGAAATACCACTGACTGACTCATCACGATATCTCTAAAACTATACAACCGATTGACTTGAAATTTGGTACAGTTACTCATTTTGCGATGTAGACGCTCACTAAGAACGGATTTTACGGAATTCTAATCCTAAATGTAATTTTTCATCCGTTAATCTTTTCTTATCCATTGGTTATGTCATTTTTGGCGACTTTACTGCTAAAAATGATATGACCGACGCCAAACGGAATATATTTTTTTAATATGTATACTGTGTATTGCTACCAATTCAGTTTACTTGGCGAGATTTGCGCGTGCGAAATGGAAAATACCAAATAATTTAATATTGATGCGCTGATGGAGGATGGATTTATCACCAAATATCTTCCACCGCCAAGTCGAAGCATTTCAATGACCTTGCATTGTGAATTTTAAAAAGCTATACTATGGTAACCCCAGCTGACTTTTGCCCGCTTTGCTCAGCAAAAAATAATTTTTTATTGTTGTGGAACCTAGACGTAAGTTTTAAATTTATGAGAAAAGTATTTTATTATTAATAATAATTAATAAATTACATTTGTAAATCTAAACGCAATCTTACGAAGATATTGAAGTTGGCTTTTAACAAATGAATAATAACGGTATGTTATTCATATCATTGATAAAAAAAAAATAAGTAGCTGTCAAAATATTTATTGCGATGTACGCATTAACTGTAACCTAATGTAAACATTTTGCAAAAGTTTTGTTTTTGTATTTTGGCAATTTTTAGTTTTTGGTTTCTAGGAAATAAACGTTTTTGTTTTTTTAAAATGGCTTGATATTTTATCGTTTTCAGAATACAGAATTATTTTTAATATATATGATTTTTTAAGAGCTATTCTGTCTATTCAAATGCAGTTTTAGATATGCTGCTAGCGTAATAGAGTTATCCCTTTGCAAAAAGGATAACGTAATACGGGTGACTTTTTGCTAAAATTTTTTATTATACTTAATCTTTTTGTAAGTATTTTTTGTTGAATTTTTAAATAATTTGATTTTAAAAATTTAATTATATTTTTTAACTTGAAAAGTATTTCATTGTAGGTTAATACAAATTGATTTTTCTTATTTACTTTTCAGTTATAGTTTTTAATAATGGATGTTGAATATATTTGGATAGATAGAATACCTACTCCTTTCAAAGTTTTTAAAATTCTTGGCGACGGAGCAAGTTTATTTTCGTCTCTGTCTTTGCTGGTGTTCGGTGACATATCGATGGCGTATAAAATGAGAAATATTATCGTTTCTCACATGTTTAACAACTGGTATCGGTTTAAATGCTACACTCAAATGCTACCTGGCGCTCCTTATAATACTAACGATTTATATTTTACCGAAAGGTGTAAACCAAACACGTATGGATCTATTTGCGAAATTATGGCGGTGGCAGAGCTATTTCCCTATCAGTTCGAAGTGTATCAAGGCGTCTGCCTTATAACTTCTGTTGGTGAAACAATTCAGAGAAAAAAAAATTACGTTTTACGGGAAACTATAATAGTGGACATTTTGATGTTTATATTGAAATAGTTGGATTAACAAATAAAAGTAAAGTTAATCTTGGTGATGATAATGTGAAACAAAATGAAGAAAATGTGTCATATTTAGTGTTTCATCCTCAAGAAAATGTATCTATGCTACTTTCAAAGACTCAATCAATATCTAACATTAATTTATCAAGTTCAAGTGAATAGATTATTAATGATATAATATCTCTTCAATTAAATAAAGGTAAAAAAAAAGAGGAAAAATATTCACAAATTCAATTAGATATGAACAAGTAAGACATGCTGTTGAAAGTATACTCAAAGTCATCTTGAAATACATAGAGAAGTTGCTTCAAAATATACTAAAAGCCATCCTGAAGTACATAGAGCAGCAATACGAAAATACTTTTCTAATAACCCCCCTATGAATCAGGCAGCTGTAATTAAATGCAATGAAAAAAGATCAAAAGTTAAATTAGTGCCTTGGACTTCTAAAGCTTTGGTTTTAAATATATATAACAGATTTTGACTATTTAAATGATAAAATCGCAGATAAAAAATATCAGAAAACGTTTGTCCTGTTTGTAGTGCCATGCTTTAAAATTGATAGAAGAACCTCCAGGAATGTGCTGCAGCGGTGATCAAGTCCAAATTCCTGCTATTAGATCCTACCCTGAACCTTTGAATTGTCTTCTTAACCATAAGGATCAGCTTTCAGAATATTTTCTTTCTATAATTATTTTGAACCACGGTCAAGTGACGAGGACGACAACTGAGCTGGTTCCCCCCTCTCCTAATATCCACACCACACCAACGGGAGGACATTGGGCCCTGACAGATTTAACGTGCATCCACCCCGGCAACACGGTGGGTCTTTGGCGGCCAAGGATCGAACCCGCGACTGAGCGAAAACCGCCGGCCACGAATCCGAAACCTTGCCCACTAGGCTACCTAAAGATTGGTACGTCAATAATGTTGTTGCGTAATTTAAATCCTCCTAAATTATGTAGCAGCACCAGACTCAAAGTGAAAACTCTAAAAAGAAACGTTATAGAAGCGACTATTTTTACAGGAAAGTATGAGGGTGAAAATATATTCATTCCAAGAATACCATTAATTCCATCAGATTATCATTTTGAATTTAAGCGTTTGCAGTTTCCAGTTAGACTTTGCTTTGCGATGACTATCAATAAAGCACAAGGGCAGAGTTTAAAATTAGCTGGTGTAGATTTACAAAGTGTCTGTTTTTCACATGGTCAATTTTATATGGCATGTTCAAGAGTTAGTTCACGTGAAAATCTAATCAACCTTCAACCAGAAAAACGAACGAAGAATGTTGTCTACAGAGATGTTTTGGAAATGTAGGCATATTATTTCATATTTTTCTAATATTTAACTATTTCTAAAATAAGAATAAGATAAAATAATAATGAATGTAATAAATAAGATAAATAAATTGATATAATAAAAAATAAAAATGTAGTTGTCACTTTCAAAAATTGCCATGCATTCAAAATAAAGACAATAGAAATGTAATACACAAAAAAATTGTTTCAACAGGTTTAAAAAATAAAAAAATATATATATAAATGTATTTTTATTTTTATGTTGGCAATTTTTACATGGTTTGGGCCTACTGGGGATCCGCCATGTAGAATAATGGGAACACATCGCACTACACACTACCTCATCGGTGATGCGGAATTCTGTTCAACGACAGATTTACGGACTAAATTACATTTTCATTGATGAATTATTAACACTTAAATACTTTTCTCATATGTTTGAAAGTCATGGATAACCATTATTACAGACAATCAATTTCTAAAATTTTTAAATTCAGATTATAATTAAATTTAAAAATTGAAAAATTTCTTGATATTTTACGTATAGGTTCCAAAATATAATATTATCGTCTGCCCAGCGAAGCGGGCGGGTATCAGCTAGTAGTTTATATTAACGTCGCACTAGAAGCAACACAAGAGCTATTGACGACAGACCATGTAATTTTGAACCACTGACAAATGACGAGGACGACACCCGAGACAGCGCCCCCTCTCCTAACATCCACACCATGCCACGGGAGGAATTTGGCCCCCATCAGATTTAACGTGCATCAGCCCTGGCTGCACAGCGGGTCCTTAGCGGCCAAGGATCAAACCCGTGACTCAACGAAAACCATCAGCCACAAATCCGAAGCCATGACCGCGCCTGTTGCTAGAATGGTAATATTTGAGATTTGTTTGATGTGCTTGATAATAATTATCAACTTGGAGAATCTGGAATATTTATAAAAGTAAATGCCTCTAAATTCATGAAATGATAATTGTTTTAAAATATTTCTCTGATCCATTGGCAAAATAGGTTGGTAAAACTTATTCTGTTTCATAAGCACTCTATTGTTCCGATATGCCATTTTGAGGCAATCTACTATATTTTATTACAAATGTGTGAAATTCTATATGTAATTTATTTTACTTTTCTTATTAATTTTTATTTTAATTATTATTAATTCTTATTTATATTATATTATACTATTTATATTTGATATAACAGGTCAATTGAAAAGTCCCCAGCCTACAATAATAAAACACATTTTTATTGGCAAAATTAGTTTTTTTTATTCAACATAATTCCCTTCAAGGGTGATACACTGATTATAGTGACCCTCCAACTTTTCGATACCATTTTTGTAATACGATTTGTCCTTTGCTTCAAAATAGGTCTCAATTTCGGCGATCCCCTCTTCATTCGACGAAAATTTCTTCCCAGCGAGCATTCTTTTGAGATCTGAGAACAGGAAATAGTCGCTGGGGGCCAGATCTGGAGAATACGGTGGATGAGGAAGCAATTCGAAGCCCAATTCATGGATTTTTGCCATCGTTTTCTCCGACTTGTGACACGGTGCATTGTCTTGGTGAAGCAGCACTTTCTTTTTCTTCAAATGCGGCAGTTTTTCGGCGATTTCGTCCTTCAAACGGTCCAATAATGCAATGTAATAGTCGCTATTGATGGTCCTTCCCTTTTCAAGGTAGTCAATGAAAATTATTCCACGTGCATCCCAAAATACAGACGCCATAACCTTGGCAGCCGACTGTTGCGTTTTCCCTCGCTTTGGAGCGGGTTCATCGCGTGCAGTCCTCTCGGATGACTGTCGATTGGACTTTGGAGTGAAAGGATGGAGCCATGTTTCATCCATGATCATATCGACGCAAAAACTCGGGTTTATTACGCTTGATCATCTTCAAACACTGCTCCGAATCATCAACTCGTCGTTGTTTTTGGTCAAAAGTGAGCTCGCGAGGCACCCACTTTGCACAGAGCTTTCTCATACCCAAATATTCGTGAAGGATATGATGTATACGTTCAGTTGATATCTTTAGAGTGTCTGCTATTTCATTCCATTTCAATTTACGGTCATTCAAAATTATTTTGTGGATTTTTTTAATGTTTTCGTCGGTAACAATCTCTTTACGGCGTCCACCGTCTTCGGTGCTCATTTCACCACATCTAAACTTAGCATACCAATCCTTGATGGTTGATTTTCCTTGGGCAGTGTCCGGAAACTCGGCATCAAGCCAAATTTTTGCTTCAACTGTATTTTTTCCCTTCAAAAAGCAATATTTTATCAGCACGCGAAATTCCTTTTTATCCATTTTTTTCACAATAACAAAAGTTGCTTCACTCAAAATGCTATAATTCACAAACTAATGATCCGACAGCTGTCAAATTTATGCACGCATCTTTTGAGGGTTGAGGCTAACTAAAAACATATGGATTTAATTCTAGTAGCGCCATCTATGTGTCAGGCCGGGGACTTTTCAATTGACCTGTTATTCTAATTCTATACATCTATATATATATTTTATTTACATTATATTATTTATTAGTTATACTACTTAATTATATTATTTTTTAATTTAATAGCTACATTGCTTTTAATTTATTATTTAATTAATACTAATTTAATTAATGCCAAAGAAAGCATTATGAATGATGATACGTTTAGAGATTTCCTTCGCGCGATCATCACAGTTTATCCATCTGATCACAGACATCCCTCCGTCATAAGGTTAGTGCTTTTTTCACGTTTTTTAATATTATTTTCATGTCTTCCACAAATGCTGATTTACTACGTTTTTTTTTTTGTCTTTAGGTCATAATTTCACCGTATTTTCTTACCTTTTTCAACATTTCGTAGTTATGTTATATATAAGTTTATTGAAAAAAATCTTATATTTTAAATATATTTTAAACAATCTGAAATATATTTATCTAAGTTTCATTATTTTAAGTAAAATTAAGACTTACCCTATTTATTATTTTAGTATTTGCCACAAAATGCCGATTTAATACATTTCGTCTTTTGGATAAAATTTCACCGTTTTTTTAACATTTCTACAGCTTAGGCTGATGTTTTTTCTGTATTTCTCAGTTAACATGTTTTTTTTTCCTCCAACGGACAAAACGCCATCTCGATTTCGACTTTGAGAATTCCGCATTTGGCGCCAAGAAGTACGCTAAATTAGGACTTTACCCATCAAGCTAATGCAATGAAAATTCATATTCTAAACCCTGTTCCAGTTTTTTATTCTTGTAAAAGACTAGACAGCATTTATAAAACTCATTTTGATGTGGTTTAATCAATAGACATTTTTAAAGAAATATGGAACTAACGATCATATGCAACATATAACATAGATAGTTTGGTTTGCATTTTTTTACTAGTGGAACTGAATGAATTTGAATTCTTAAAAATGATGATTATGTAGTATTTAAAACATTTATCAACAGGCAAAATAGGTTTATAATTTTTTTTTTTCATTTTCTTACATTAAATACCCTGGAGTTACAGTGATTACCATTTTTTCAAAAATCGTCAAATTAGCGATTTTTAAAATTGCACCCATAAAATTGCAAAGGCCAAACATTTTCACAAATTTTAGTTTACTTTTTTTGCAAACAGTTTTTTTATGCTTCATTACTTCCAAGACACCAGATTCAATAGTACCATTTCAGAATGAATGATTGTACCAATAGCAAATTAGTTTTATATAGCATGCATATTAGTTATTTCCTTTTTAAGCGGATGAAATAATCATTACCACATTTGTAACTCCAAAAATGTTTTAAATGTTAATTTGTTTTAGTTCATTACACATCAAATTACACTAAAAATCTAACAATAAATTCTTTATGATCAAGTTTAAAAAAATAACGATGAAAAGTCAAGAAATTACTACCTTCCTCTCTTCAAATTATGTGATACTGTTTAACAATTAAACAGTTAATATGACGAACTGCAAAAAAAGTTTAAAACAAGTTATAAAATATAGATCCTAAAATTATACAAGCATCCAACAAAAAATAACACTGTTTACATCACATATTCACTGTAATGGTCTTTGCTCCTTTCAAATAAAAAATTCCAAGCCGTGCAGTAGCACTCGTCTTATTCCTCGTCCAAAAATGCCAAGAATTGTGCTGTATTCTATTCATATGCTACAAGTCTTAATTCTTTCACTTTAGCCTTACGACATCCTCCCAGGCATAAGTAGTGACATTAGTGTTTAAATCATATAAAAATATGATTTAAATATTTTATTGCATAAATAATAGGTATGTACAGCGATATTTTCACTAGTTTTTGTGTACTCTATAATATAATTTTACCATAAAATCAACTAGTAACAGGAGCAGAGTGTACTGAGATTGTCCATTACACAGCCTAGAATGCTGGCACTTTTCGAAATGAATACAAAATCGTTATTAGGTACTCGAATGTTAATAACTATTTCCTATATTTAAACATATTGCCACAAATGTTATCCAATATCAATTGGATGAGTAGAAATTGTAATTCCACATTAGCAATTTAAGTGACTTTTAAAAAAACATCTGTTCTTAATGTTGAAACATTTTATACCGATTACATGCAAATTTAAATTAATCCTAAGAATTTTCTGTATCAACCAAAACATTCCAAATAAAAAATAAGAATTTGACATTCAAACATATGCAACACTAGGACCTCAGATATTTACTTAGAGGTTGTTTTTTACATTGAAAATTTTTTGATACAACTTAACACAAAACATAAACTGTGCTACAAAATATCTATTATAATATAAAAATGAAGGACTTTATAAAATATCTAATTCGTAACCAATAAATTTAACTTAATAAATATTATAACGTTTTTACTGCATCAGTACAAACAATAATTCGATATCGATCCCAAAACAATTACAGACAAGGAGAAGAGTACCTTATAAATACAGATACCTCAAGTTACGATTTCCACCATCAACAATTGATAATTCCACATTTTAGCAAAATGTGCAATAAAATATAAGGAAATCAACAATGTTTTGTGGTTGTGAGAAAATAAACTTACTTTCTCGGGATACCAATAAGAAATTGATCCAAAAAAGTTATTAGCCACAAAATCAGATTAATCACTTTTGCAGGGTAAGAATGTCATTTTGAGATATGTAGTTCCTCCCAAATTACGAATAACCTTATCCACATTAAGTGATAGAGAAACGAAACCTGTGTTGATAACTAATTGATAATATTAACAGATTATAACACGCTTTCCGAACACACTAGGCCTAATTTTCATAATATGGGAAATTCCCGTATACTAATTCGACTGTAACAAATATTGCAATTATGTGAACTTACTGTCCTTTCCTGAACAAAACATTGCGTCTCAGAAATTTTAATTATGAAATGTTAAACTTTTAAATCATATATATCTCCAAGACTCAGCCATGAATACAAAAATAATTTCAATTCCACAGTTGAAGTTTCCAGCCTAAAATTTAAGGACTAAGAACAAAAATGACCCGCCGGAATGTCGTTGCCATTTTTTAATGTACATTTTTCCAAATGATATCAATAATAAAACTACTCTATAATATTTATGATTCTAATTTTAAGAAACTCATTTTTAAATTGAATAAAGATTTATTTAAGGTGCTAACTCTGTTTGACGATTTTTAAATGATAAAAATATAAGTTACAAATTATTTTTAACCTGCACAAAAATAAGTGTAACTGTATCATGTTTTAAAAAACATTGCAGACGAAGTTTCCGAATTGCTCAAGGAAATTAGAAAGTCAATGTCTCTATATCGTTATTGCTAAGGTGTATTCGATTGTTGGAATATGTCGCTGGTCTTTGAAATTCGAGGTTCGATAAAAAACTATGAATGGGGAAAAATTGGATCTCAAAGTGCCGTGGCTCAGTTGCAAAAGGCAGGATCTAAAGACTTTCATATAGACGAAAAAACACCTTATGCAGAAATGTGGATAGGTACTCATGATTCAGGCCCTGCTGTTATCCCGTCTTTAAATGATATGAAATTGAAAGATTGGCTCACAAATCATCCGAAAAGTTTCGGGGTAAATATTAGTAATGTTTTTGATGAATCTAAAGGATTACCTTTTCTTTTCAAAGTTCTATCTGTTAATAAATCGCTTTCTATTCAAGCTCACCCTGATAAAGAAACCGCTACAAAGCTTCACGCGAAGTTTCCTGATAAGTATCCAGATGACAATCATAAACCTGAAATGGCCATAGCATTAACAGATTTTGAAGCTTTATGTGGCTTTCGACCATTACGTGAAATACAAACTTTTTATAAAGAGGTGCCTCATTTGCAAAAGATTATTGATCTAGAAAAGGTAGATAAATTTATAAATTCTACAAGTAATGATGATTTAAAGCCTCTCTTTACTGCTGTCATGACATGTTCTAAAAATGTGTTTCAACCTCAACTGGAAGAAATTTCAAATGGTTTTCAATTAAATCAGTTCAACAGTAAACTATGCATTTCAATTCGTGATTTGTTTCTTAGGACATATAACCAGTATCCTGGAGATATTGGGTGTTTTTGTTTGTTTTTCTTGAATTATTTAAAGCTTAAACCTGGGGAAGCAATTTTTTTGGCTGCAAATGAACCCCATGCATATCTTTATGGTGATTGTATTGAATGCATGGCATGTTCTGACAATGTTGTACGTGCTGGATTAACCCCAAAGTTCAGAGATGTGGAAACCTTATGTAACATTTTAACCTATCAATGTAAAAACAGTGAGGAAAATAAATTTCTGTCTACTATTGATCCTGACGACTCATATGTAAAAATATATAACCCTCCTGTTCAAGAATTTGCTGTTGATACCATTGAATTGAAACAAAAGACAGACAAGTATGCTTTAAAAATTCTCCAAAGTGCTTCGGTGTTGCTTGTTGTGAAAGGAAAAGGTGTATATAAATTTGAAAGTAAAGAGAGTGAGCTGACATCAGGTTCCATATTATTTATATCTAGTGGATGTCAAGTTTATCTTAGCCAGACTGATGAAATGTTAATGTTCAGAGCTTATTGTGCTGCATAAAATTTTGTTTAAATTATTATTTGAAATAAGATAATGCAAATGGGTAAATCTATAACCTTACATTACATAGTATATTCTTTTAATGCTTGAGGGTTTTATGTACGAAAATCTGTTATTGCAACATAAGTCTAACTTTAAATATACTTTGCTTATTTTTTTATATAATTCGTTAATGAATTCTTTTAACTTCATGTCAATTTTTTTTAAACTGATGAAGGAATTATGTGTGTAGTTTGACTATTTTGATCATTTACCAGGGCAGGTTTTGTCTACTCTGTTATACATTATTTCTATAGAAGTAGGAATCATGTAATGCTTCTTTTAAATATACTATTCCTTTTTTCTATCATTACATGAAATGTCACAGTGCAAGGCTTTACTCAAGTTTGAGTCAAATTTCACTCTTAAGTAGATTCTCTCATTTGTACCAAAGACTTCTAGAATAATTTAGTGCAAACACTTATACATAATAATTATAAAGCAATATTCAATTATAAATACAAGATATTCATAATTACTGAAAGATTAGTCATTCAATCAGGCTTAAATTTATATGACTGTATATATCAATTTAGATTGTTGTTAAATCATGTATATTGATTGGCTCTTAGTTATGATAAATTAATGAACTGGGTTTTTTTTAAGCTTTCATTAGTATTTATATTAATAATTTTTGTCTAATTATAATTATTTACTATAATTTTTATCCAATTATAATCATTTTTAAATCTGGTTTGTCTGTAAAATATTTTTATTTTGGTATCAATAATTTTTCTGTCTTAATAGTTTGCACAAATTAATGTACATTACATAATATCAAATTAATGTACATTGTATGTGAGACAAAGTATCTAATATCTTGTTTTAAAATTATTTTTAAATCTGCTAGACAGATATCTTGATAGAAGGTGATTAATGCATCAGTTTGTTTGGGTCTTTTTTTTATATAAGCATTGAGAAAGGCATTTTTGTAAATTCTATTTAATTAACTAAAGATAACCCTTTTTTGCATGTATAATATAAAATTAAGCTTATTTTAAATTTGTTTCTTTTTTTTTTTTTTTCTTCAAGTATTTATAAAAGGAAAATTCATCTAATATTTGTCAGAAGGAAATCCCAACTGACAAATATTATGAAGGGAAAAAAATAGAAAATTGTTACAGAAGAAATGCTTCCTCCCTTTGTGAATAGTGTATGTATAAGTGTGTGCATATATATATATATATATATATATATATATATAGTTTGCAGTTACAAAGTAATCTCAAATTATAAAATGTTAACCAGTATTCTAAATCATGAGATTTAAAAATTAAAATTTTTTGAAATATATACAATTTTAATAAAAGGATTTAAAATTTATTGTTTTATTACTGTCTGGTTTAAAATGCCTGTTGGAAATTGTACAAGTTAATGTTTTGAAAACTTACTTGGAAAATGTACCTCTATGAAATAAAATTTACTTCTTTAGTAAAAAAAAAAAAGTATATATACTTATAGATTTGTAATTTATTGTTGATTTAAGTGACATAAAACATGAAGTGAAATAAACAACATGACCATGAAATAATGGGTATAGCAAAAGGCTAGATCAAGTCCACAAGACCAAAAATTTTCAAGAAATCATATACAAGATGAGGTGTTGTAATTATATTTTCTGTGCCAAGCCGCATACAATTTTTAAAATGCATGGAAGAGGCCTGGGAAAAATTACAATTGTAGCTGGTCTGATAGGCTTTCTGCCAATTGTCGAAACTAATACTAGTGTGTCCACTGACAAGTCTACAAAAGGTAATTTGGATGTCTCTATTTCTTATAACAGTAGGGGCATCACAAGGAGTTTGCTTGTTATAACCATGAGTGAGCTGGAGGGATTTTCAAAAGTTGCTGGTTTTAAATTTTTACTTTTAAATATGTTTCAAGGAAAGTGAGAAAAATGTATGGGTTTGAAAGAATAGAGACTTCTTTGGCCAAATTATCATCACCAAAAAAGTCCTATATCAGATGGAAACCATTGGAAGTAGATATCGTTGCTGTGAAAGTGTTTGAAGATATAGAACAGTTGCTCTATCGCCGACCTCAGTTCAGTTCCTCAGGCATTGAAGGTCATTGCATTTGTTTGACAGTATCCAAATACCGATGAAAAAGGTTTTGGATTCTATACATTAAGTGCTCCTTCAATAGCAGTAAGCTCTAATCTGAGCAAACATCTTGATTTCTGATCATGAGTTTTTATTTTATATAATCTAAACAGCTCTCGGCTACCTATTGTATCCTTGGCATCAGATGGCTCTGCAAGAAAGTGATGACTTTTTTACTCTCTGAGATTATCTTTAATGAGTATAATTTTTTCCCCTACATTTAATATTTTATTCTCTAACTGGAATGTTACAACTTCTGTCCTGCTATTTTTTGCTTGAATATTGTTCATGAAAAAAAATAAGTTTAGATGCAATGTATTTTCTAATATAATAAAAATACCATCCTTACTTTTTTTATGGAGATTATCAACTTCCTGTATCATTTAACTCAATGAAAAATCATTTGGACTTTTTTTTTCAGACAACTTTTCAAAGTATCAGCAATGATTCATCTGTATGAATTAGTTTCCAGAAATGATAAATAACTCCTTTGATTTTTTTTTTTTTTTTTTTTTTTATTTTCTTGCATATCGTTTTAAACGCTTTTTAGTTTAGAAACAATACCTATCATTCTTAAATTATTCATATCAACAATTTCTCAAAATTTTGACAAAATCTTTAGTGATATTTTACTCTTTTGAAGAATATTAGAATATAATGTGTTCATGGTTGTGCTGTCCCGGATTTTGTAAATTTTTAAAAAAAAAATGGCAGTTATAAAATTAAAATTATTTTTTGTCCTTTGTTCAGCATCAAATAATTCCAATGGTGTGTGATTTTTTTTTTTTTTTCATAGAGTATTATAATATGATGATATACTTAAAGAAATTTAAAAAGTCACACTACGAGCAATTAGAGGTGCCATGCGCCTACTTTAGTTAATGTAAAATGCGACATACATAGATCTGTAGCTGACCACTGAACATTTTATGGATAAGGTTTAATTTTTTTTTTTTTTTACGTTTTTCATAACTAACTTTTTATTTATTTATTTTGTTTCTTCATCATTTCAACGTTTGAAATAATTGATCTGTTAAATTCTTAATATAATGAATTCATATCTAAAATGTGTAAACTAAACCTACGTCATTCGAAATTTTTTTAAAAAAGTTTGAAGAAAAGATTATTAAATGTATGTAATTTTATTCACTTCACCGTCGCCAGAAGCCCTCGAGTTGCTTTTAACTGTAGCGTTAATTTACGATCAATAACTCTTAAAAATTTTATTTGTATTGGAGTTTTATATTAATTTAATTGATGCTTGTGTCATTTTTTCGCGTGTAAAACTCTGAGACATTTTAATGATGTTATTCTTTACCGTGGGGTTTACTGTCTTTGATAAACACGGGTGACGTGGTCGCGGTAGCCTAGTGGTCATGGTTTCAGACGGAAGTCAGGAGAGAGGGGGGATTGCGAGCTCAGGTGTCGTCACTTGACCGAGGTTCAAAATTATGAGGTCCGTCGCCAATAGCCCTCGTATTACTTCTAGTACGATGTTAATTCAACTGATCTAAACACGGGTGACGCGCACCCGGGATGATTTAGCGATCCTTTTTGTCAACCAATTTTTATCTTTTTTTCACATTTCTCTGGATCACAACTTTTACTTGGTTTGCATCATGGCCACTTCTGACTCTTGCGCCATTAAAGATATTATCACTCGCACTCTTGTGAAACTGGTTGTTATTTTTGTTAATATCCAGAAGAAAATATTTATAATATTTAGCCCGTTTTTCTTATATAATATTTAGCCCGTTTTTCTTTGAGGAAAGCAATGATTATTCCATGATTTTCTTCAGTTTTTTGGTGCAACTTAATGTAGTCATCCTATAATTTTGATTTTGTGTTCGAAGCAATTCTTTTCATCTATCGTAATATTCATAGCAGTTCAAAATAGGTAATCCAATACCACATCAGGAACATATGCTGATACACGCAGTGTGACTCATATACAAGTATATTCCTTCAAAAAGATTGCTCTAGAAGTATCTAGATTTCTCTTGGAATACCTAGTTTTTTCGCCAAAGTCACTTCAGTGTAACAATCAGATGTATTTTCACCTTGACTGTGAGACCATCTTACCAGCCATAATAGTCGTTCTGATGAGAAGGTAAAAAAAGCCAAACTTTTCGTGTTACGGTATGTCATAAGATGGATTGTAACGATATGTGTTTCTGAAAAATATAGTTCGAATTTTGTTTTGTTTTGTTTTTTTATTAACGTCGCACTAGAAGCAACACGAGGGCTATTGGCGACGGATCTCGTAATTTTAAACCTCGGTCAAGTGACGAGGACGACACCTGAGATGGCATCCCCCCCCCTATCCTAACTTCCAGGCCAACGGGAGGGCTTTGGGCACCGTCAGATTTAACGTGCATCAGCCCCTGCTACTCGGCGGGTCTTTAGAAAATATAGTTCGAGAATCGCTACACAAAAATTGTTTTTATGTGATAAACTTTTTCTTATTGCATTAATTTCAACAATGCCCTAACATTTTTTTTATTACTGCGATGGAACCAATTCAAGGTTTTTATAAGCATTCTTTTTTTAGTTGCAGATTTAAACTAACAGGGTTTTTTTCCACCTTTTCGGGAAAATCACACACAATAGTAGTTTATTACATAACTACATTCAGCTGTTATATTTTATTGATTGTTCATAAGCTTCACGCTAAGAAATAACTTGAAGTTTACTGGATACGGATCTCCTAATTTTGAACAGCAATCGAATGACGAGAACGACATCTGAGCTTGCACTTCACTCAACAAACTTTCACAACATGCCAAAGACAGGACATTAAGTCTAAACGGATTTAACGTGCATCAACTCCACTGTATGGCGGGTCTTTAGAGGAGCCAGAGGCCGCAGTAGCCTAGTGGTTAAGGAATCGGACTCGCGACCGGCGGTTTTCGTTGAGTCGTAGGTTCGAGTCTTGATGCCGCTAAAGACCCATCATATAGCTGAAGCTGATGCACGTTAAATCTGTCGGGGCCCAAAGTCCTTCCGATGGCGTGGTGTGGAAGTTAAGAGAGGGGTTGCCTACTCAGGTGTCGTCCTTGTTTCTTGACCGAGGTACAAAATTACGAGGTCTGTTGCCAATAGCCCTCACTTCCTTCTCTACTATTGAGCAGTTCAGACGTTTCATTTGGTTACCCCTTCCTTCGGTAAACTCTTGTGTTTCTTGCCGGGGCCTCTGCTAGAGTATCTGGCTTGGCTTCTCAAGTCATTGCGTGCTCGTATTCGAGTTTCTGCTTGACGTTTACCATCACCGACTTTTATTTATTTATTTCTGTTATGAATGTTGAATTTTACATCTCCTGATTTATTTGGATTTACATCATTAATTTTCATTGACTACCTTGAAAAAGGAAGGACCATCAACAGCGACTATTACATAGCGTTATTGGACCGTTTGAAGGACGAAATCGCCGAAAAACGGCCGCATTTGAAGAAAAAGAAAGTGCTGCTTCACCAAGACAATGCACCGTGTCACAAGTCAGTGAAAACGATGGCAAAAATCCAGGAATTGGGCTTCGAATTGCTTCCTCATCCACCGTATTCTCCAGATCTGGCCCCCAGCGACTATTTCCTGTTCTCAGATCTCAAAAGAATGCTCGCTGGGAAGAAATTTTCGTCGAATGAAGAGGTGATCGCCGAAATTGAGACCTATTTTGAAGCAAAAGACAAATCGTATTACAAAAATGGTGTCGAAAAGTTGGAGGGTCGCTATAATCAGTGTATCACCCTTGAAGGGAATTATGTTGAATAAAAAAAAACTAATTTTGCCAAAAAAAAATGTGTTTTACTATGGTAAGCCGGGGACTTTTCAATTGTCCTGTTAAGTGTTAAATTTCTTATGAAATTAATTAAGGATAAGTCTGTTAGTGTTGACGATGTCCTAGTATTTCAGTAATTGAAATATGGAAAATATTCTTGAGAGTTTTCTGTAGAATCAACTTACTTCTGGAACTTGTTCCAGCCGACCCGACTACTAACGAATACAAGTTTGTATATGATAAGCTAATTAATTTTAGAACATTCTTGCTCAACTGGGAAGAGAAGAAAATTGAGACTAATAGATCAGAAATATTCAGCTACATCACTTCTTTTTTCAAGGTATTTAATGAGATTTTACAAAAAGATAGAAGTAAACATGAAACCTATGTTTCGCAATCTGAGGAAAAAAATAACTACAAAATTAATCCGAATGAATATTCCAACCGGATTATAGACCGAGGCCCCCTAGTGATCTTTTTCTTTCCCATGGGGTTTGCTGTCTTTGGTGAACACTGGTTACGCTCTCCCGGGATACCCTAGCGATCCTTCCCTATTTTCGACCATCCTTCTTGTCACCCAATTTTTGTTTTTTTTTTCTGTTCTTTCACGTCTATACCACAGTTAAATCTTATTTGGCGCAGCATAGCCACATCTGGCTCTTGCGCCAATAAACTTTACACTCACTCACTCACAACCGGATTATCGAACTTGAATGGAATAAAGCTGAACTGAATGGATGCCTTACAGAAGCCCAAAGAAGTTTTGATGCACATACTAATAATATTAAAGAAAAAATTACTGATAATATTCAAGGCCTACTGGAAACTAACAGGCAACTTCATACTAATACTCAAATCCTCAAAGAAGCTTCTGAAACGGTACTTAACTCCATGAAACCAATATATGCACAGATATTGGCAACCCTTACTTCTACTTCAGATATTTCCCGTCATCAACCTAGACCTCAAAGAGTCGTAATTGTCCTCCTCTCCCCCTCCTTGATGAAACTTTTATCTCGGTTAAAAACAAAGTTACTTCAGAACTCATCAAAAAGACTTTATCTCTCAAAATAACCCATATAAACAAAATTAGTCACGGAGGCTTGGCTATCAACCTGGTGGATGAGAACTATGTGCAGTTGCTAGAATCTGAACTTAGAAAAATCGATTCCTTAAAAAAAACTACGATATAAGGAGGGCTAGGGCCAGATAACCACAATTCATATTGTTTGGAGTAGAGGCTTCCTATAATGCCGAATCATTGAAAGAGACTTTAATTCAGAAGAATGAAGTGTTTAACAATGACAATTTAAAAATTAATTTTCCAATTAAAACGAAAAGAGGTTCAAATTGGGTTATAACAGTTGATCCTAAATCTTACACCAATATGATTAATTTCTCTCACCTTTTCTTTCATTTCGAACGAGTCAGGATTGAACTATTTATAAATGCCATGCAGTGTATGAAAATGTGGGAGGTTTGGAATACCAAAAACCATTGTGTAAAAGATCAAATTTGCTTCCGGTAAGGATTGACGGACTCGCACGACAGAACTTCATGCACAGCAAAATGCATTAACTGTTGTCGTAAACAACAAAGATGAGCTTTGGAACTAGCCACAGAGATAATCACGGGTGTAGGGACAAGAATTGTCCCATACTGAAAAATCCAAAAAAAAAAATTATTTTTATTCACGCCGATTTTGGTTTGTAATATATTCTCAGGTGTTCCCACACTGACTTCGGTCGTTAATTCTTTATCTTTTCACACCCCAGGCTGATCAAATCAATATTTTGCAACTGAATGCTAATCACTCGCGGGCTGCGCATCGCCAGGCTTTTGTGGTTGCTTCGATACTCGGATTCGATCTTCTGCTAATCT
The DNA here is from genome assembly GCA_019974015.1 of Nephila pilipes. NCBI lineage: Eukaryota > Metazoa > Arthropoda > Arachnida > Araneae > Nephilidae > Nephila > Nephila pilipes. The sequence continues at coordinate 291,338 of BMAW01122535.1, read as the reverse complement.
AAGACCCTTATCTTAATTTTAATACCCCTTAAACTCCCTTCCTGGATCAATACAATATTTTTCATTTAAAAATAAATGTCTCTCTGTTTGTTTTAATAAATTAATTTACCCCGAATTTTTCAACATAACCGATCATACAATAGGTGTATTTTACTTAAATTTAAAAAAACTTTCTATATTATTAATAAATGTATATTTCCCTCCTAACGATGAATTCGATACTATGTTAAAAAAAAACTTTCTGAATCACACACACATATAGTTGTCTTCTGACGGGTCACTTCAATGTGAGCTCATCCATATGGGGGGCTATGATTTTATTGATACCCAAGGGGATTCTCTGATCGATTTTGCATTACATAACAATTTAAACTTCTTAAATATTCCAGAATTGGGTTCTACTTTTGTGGCTCACTCAGATAAAGCTAACCCAGGTATTTCCTTGATATCAAACAGCATTATTTATTTAGTGGATAGGTGGGAAGTTTCGGACCTGGAGTCTCTGAACGATCACCGATTTGTGAGTGTGCATCTGCGATGTGATTTAAATAATTCCGAATTTTATTTAAAAACTAAATACGGTATCAATAAATTTTTGAGAAATTTTAAGAAATCGTATCCCAAACTTATTCAAACAGTTCAATTAATTCGGGATTCTGATCAGCTAAAGGAGTTTGCTAATTTATTGATTTCAAGCGTCCGGGCATCCGTTTTCATATTTTTTTCGTAAACGACGGGTTCTTGTTACTTTACTTTTCTCCTGATGGAGTTATTGTTTAGTTTTTATTAACGTCGCACTAGAAGCAACACGAGGATTATTGGCGATGGACCTCGTAATTTTGAAACTCGGTCAAGTGACGAAGACGACACCTGAGATGGCACCCCCTCCTAACTTCCACACCACGCCAACGGGAGGGCTTTGGGCCCCGAAAGATTTAATGTGCAGAAGCCTCGGCTACACGGTGGGTCCTTAGCGGCCAAGGCTCGAACCCGTGACTGAACGAAAACCTCCGGTCACGAATCCGAAACCATGACCACTAGGCTACCACAGCCACTTCTCCTAGTGGAACAACAATTTAAAATTTTTTAGAAATAAACTAAACGCTGTTAAAAGGAAATTAATATATTCAGTTAAAAATAATTTTCCACTTAGAGAAATTGATAATTTACATTTAAAATATAAGAAAGAAAGATCTTTATAGAAAAGGAAAATTCTTGCAGCCGAAAATGAGGCCTGGGAGCACTTCTGCACCACCAAAAATGAAAACTTTGACCTTCAGAGTTGCCAACGGCAAGTCCCTGAACTCTCGGCTCCTTGAGGTCACAATTCCTGGCTCATCTAATAACTCACAAAAGCATAAATATGAATTTCTAATACGTTCTTTTTTCCCGAGCTCAGGGGAGACTTTTGATTTGAATTTTGAGGATTCTGCACCACCTTTGAAGGTTTCCACTGAAGAGGTATCTTTGGTTTCTAAAAATCTTAATGGTGGGAGTCTTCCCACCATTAAGATTTTTAATTGATTGTTGATTTTTTGGACTATGGAATTTAGAAGCATATTTTTTCTAATTTCCCTAACCTTTTAGTGAAATTTATGAATTATGTGCGCAATTTTCCTATTTTTTTAAATAATTTAAGAGACGCTAAATTAAAACTCTTCCTTAAATCTGGTAAGGATCCGTCATCCATTAAATAGTACAGACCGATCTGTATGTTACTTACCTTGGGGGAAATTGTTGAGATTATTTTTTTCAATAGATAAAATTTCTGGATTCATCAAAACAATGTTCTTCATCCACTCTAATATGGTTTCAAAGAAAATTTTGGCTAAGACGACGCAATTTTCCATTTGGTTTCATGTATTAAAAGCAAGAGATCAACAGAATATGTTGCTGTTACTTTTATCGATATCAAGGTGCGTTTGACAATATAGATTGGTCTGTTCCAGTTAAGACTTTAAGAAATCTTCATTGTCCACTCACTTAATAAATCGACATATTATTTTTTTCTAATAATAATTTTACAATAAAGCATCTTATTACCCAAGGCTGTCCTCAGGGTTCGGTACTTGTACTCGCTCTGTTGATCTTATATTTTAATTTTATTTTGATTATTAATTGTGAAAACTTTTTAGTTCAAGCTTTTGCGTATGATCTGGAGGTTATTTCCTCAGGAAAATCGAGAAGAGACCTAGAACATAATTCTAATATTTTAATTGGTCTTATTGCTGAACATTTGGCAGGATAAGGCTGGAGAACTCAATTGAGAAAAACCGCCTCGGTTGTACTTAGATGCCTGTCAATCCACAACAAGAGAGTTCATAGTGGCAGCGTCTTCAGTCGTGACTCAATTTTTAAACAAAAGAATTCCTTCATAAAAAATTTGTAAATCTTATAAATATCTAGGTATTCTGATATTGCCGGCTCTCCTGGAATTCCCACATTAGTTATCTTAAAGAAAAAAAATTATAATATCTCATTAATTTTTAATAGGTTTTCCTTCAGTGATTTCAATTCCAAAAATTAGAAATTATGGTACTTATGTGTTATAGAATCTATTATTGCCTATGGTGCGGGGTTTGGGGGTGGTTATCTAAACTCCTCATAAATTATCAAGTTAAACTCCATTCAGAGAATTTACCTTTTAAGAATTACAAGTCCTATAGGACGTCTCCCTCTGCTGCTTTGCAGGTGATTGCTGGGGTTCCCCTATTCATCTTACCCTAAAACTTCATTTTCTCAAATATCAAATTTGGAAGCAGCAAAATTCTAACTTCTTTTAGCTGATTAATAATATCCCATTCGGCTCAAATATCTCACTGAGAGCTGTTCGTGCTGAAAAACCAATTATTTTTCTTAACAAATTTTCGGGTCCCTCCGAGTGGGAAATTTACACCGACTGATCGAGGATCGGGTCCGAAACTGGGTTCGCCATGAGTGTCTTAAAACTGGGGTGTTCTAAACAGTGTCTACATGTTTAAACTGAATTTTTTTATAATTCAGTTTTATAGGCCGAACTCTCAGCAATCGGATTTGCCGTTTTGTGGGCGTCTCTTCATAGTTTTTATTTACCCCGACAGTTTATCATCAATATTGCTACTGCAGAGTACCAGAAATAAATAGGCTTTTATTAATACCATTAAAGAAAAATCAGCAACTTATTCTGATTTTTACAACCTGCACTGGGTTCGGGCCCACGTCGGAGATTATTATAATGAAATCGCGGATTTCTTTGCAAATCTCTCTGTCACTTATAATGAGAGAATGAATGTCCCTGCACCTCGGTATCATATAGTTATGCTTTTAAAAATAAGCTTCTTATTTTGGGAGGTCTGGCGGTCAACTTGTAATACTGGTATTCGGGTTCAGTCCTTTATTCTGAGACCAAATTTGACTTTTTATACGAATTCAAGTTTTATTGCTTCTTAACTGGTCATGGTCCCTTCATTTCTTATTTAAATCGTTTTAATTTTAAAAAAATACAAATTTATGTCTCTGTTAGAGATGCTGACCACTACGTTTTCTCTTGCTCTTTTACCAGAGATTTTCATTTAAAATGTCCTGTTGTTGAAGTAAAATTTATTTGGCTGAGGTCCGTGTGTAAAAATCCCTATTTACATTCTAAGCTTAATTCCTGCATTCTCACGGCTCGTAAGGTTACCCAACAAATTTTTTAATTGTTTTAAATTTTTATTATATTTCTTAATATTTTAATCTTCCCTTATTATGTAGCTACAATTGTATACCTTGTTTACATGTTCATACCTTTGCCTAACACTTCATTTTTGCTTACGAATTTGTGGACGTTTTTGTATTGTACCATTTAACATGCTATGCATCTTATTTCTAAAAGAAAATTCTAACTGTTGGATTTTTTTATATAATTTTTACTATATATAAATTATTTATTTATATATAAATTATTTATTTATATATAATTTATTTATTTATATATAAATTATTTATTTATATATAAATTCTTTATTTATATATAATTTATTTATTTATATATAAATTATTTATTTATATATAAATTATTTATTTTATAAATTTTATTATTTATTTTATAAATTTTATTATTTATTTATACATAAATTATTTATTTATATATAAATTAATATAATATAAAATTTAACTTTCGGGATAAACACTCACTGTCAAAAACACGAAACGGTAACATGTGAACACATCGACAAGTACTGCTTTGATTCATACGAAATGAGACAGGAAAGAACTCAATACGTTTAAGCTTGTAATAAAATAAAAAATTGCATATACAAAGGAGAAAACAACGTTGAATTTCCATAAGTTATAAGATGAAGTCATACTGGTGTCATTAACGATATGATGTTTAAAGTCAAAACTAACAAACCGACATTAATAGGGTGTGTGACCACTCCTCATCCTCATACAAAGTTTGTAATATGTGATTATGCTTTCCATGAGGTGATAAATCTCCGCATAGTCAAGTAATCGCCATTTCTCCCGTTGAGTAGTTTACAACTATGTAAGAAGGGGTAGAGGTAGGAAACGCATAGCCTCAGCGCTGCCGAGGTCACCCCAAGATTTTTAGTGATTAAGTTCGGACGAGTCACTTCATTCGCGCAATCCCCTGACTCTACAGGTAGTCGTCGATGACGACAGCTCTGTGAGAACGCAATTATCATCCATTAAAACGAATGCAGGACCAACTGCCACAGAGCAGAATTCTACAGTAGGGTTTAAGACTTCTTCCCGATACCAGACATCTGTCACAGAATCTCGTATATAGATGTGTAAATCGGTGTGAAATTCCAACGAAATTCTTCACTACACCGTGATACTTCCATCTCAGAATACGTGATGTTCTGGGTCCAATTATGTGTGCCTTGATCTTTCCAGACCTTCACATACTTATCATCTGGCTACAGAGCAAGTCTCCATTCATCCATGAACATGGCGTTGCCCCAATTAGACACAGTCTAATTGACTTGTTGCCGACACCACTTTAACCGTGCATGTCTGAACCGGATGGGTAGAGGAGAGAAAACTCATGGTACACCTGTGCAGAACAGTCCATTCATGTGTATCCTTCGGCTCTGATTCTGCTTGGCCACGACACAAATATATTTATCTTCCGCAAGGAACGTAAACCTTCGGCGACCAGCCACCAGTGCATCAATGAATTTAACGTGCATTAGCTCTGCTACACGGTAGGTTTTTACTGGAATAAGGACCCAACGAGCACAATGCCGGCCGCGAGCTCGTCTTCCGTGGCCGCCATAAATAATCACTAGTAAGAGATAAAAAATATATATAAGATTTCCCTCTTTGTGCACTTTGGAAACCACTGATCTGACCCAATCTGTTAGTACAGCTGCAAAGCCTCGCAAATTCCGTACATGTTCAATATTGATGAGGAATGATAATCGTCAATAGCCCTTGTGTTGCTTCTAGTGATAAATTAATAAAACAAATCAACCAATCATCATTTCTATGATCCATTTTTTTCGACACCATTCGTCTACTGTTCGAGAGACAAAAACAATTTTTCTTCCTTTTTTTTTCTGACAACTTTTTTCAGGAATTCTGAATTTTCGAGTACGAATTTTATAGCTAAGTGTAATCTTAACTTCCCATTCCATTTATTCACAAGGAATTTTTTTTCGAACAACTCGACTGTTGCCTGTATGCATTTCGAGCTGTGCTTACACATACAACTATTAATTTTTTTTTCCTTTTCTTTTAAACTTTTCTGTATGGTTAGGAGCATTTATTTTTGGATTTTTCTTCAACGAATAGGCGAAAAATCGCCTATCGATGAGATGTTCGAAGAGATGTTCAACCCTGACGAGAAACCTTATGTAGTATTTTAGAAGCCAAAAACTTCTGAACAATTGAGTGCGCTGTAGAGCATATTCTACTAGCTAATAATAAAATTTATTACATGATTTACTGACATTACGAAACTTAATAATTAATTTTCTATCAGAATGAGTTTTCATTAGATTTATGATCCATATCGAAAATTCTGTGTTGTCTATTGGATCGTACTATCGTACATATGCCTCAAGATGAATTATGTCTCTTATCAAACAAGTCTCGCTGATTCATTCACAAAACACAACTTTTATTTGTTTGAAGGTACGAACAATTCTTACGCTCTTCAAAATAACTAAGCCTTAGTTGACTGTGTTTAAAAAATAATTCAAAATGTATTATATTTTTTGTCCCCACATTCATATTTTTAAAACTGTGTTTTACTAGAAGTTATCTTTTGAAGTAATTTTATTTTAATTAGCCTACTAAAACAATAGTTACTTATGAAAAAAAAAAAGCGTTCTGCTATAAATATTTTTTTAGTCTTTGTATTTTGTTTTATGTATAAAATGCGTTATTTCGATGATTTTTTTTTATAGAAAGTACCATTATTGTTCGAATAGTCTATTTAAAAACACTAATAAATGATGATTAGGTCAGTGACAGCGATTGGGAGGAGGGTCAACCGCCTCCCGAGAGCTGTTGCTGACGGACATCGTAATTTTTAGCTTCGGTCAAGAGATGAGGATGACACTTGAGTTGGCCCCTCTCTCTCCAAACTTCCACATCACGCCTTAGGAGGGCTTAGAATCTTGACTATATTTAATAGGCATCGGTCCCGCTACACAAAGGGTGAATTATAAACAAAATATTTGTATTAACTCTGTTTTATCACCTAATTATCTTTCGTTTTGTTTCTTAAAATGCAACATCATGCTTCACACGACTTCTTTGTAAAGCGCTACAGAACTTACTGGTTGGATTTTGGAAAATTATCTTCTTCTTCTTCTCTCTCTTTTTTTTTTTTTTTTGGAATTTATTTTAAATAAGCCATACTTTTTAAATTAAAATGTCCTTGATCATTTTCGATTTCTACAAACATTTCAATTTAATTGCAATACGTGTGCAACATCGTTTCTATGATGAAAATAACATTGTATAGCATTAATTGAAATTTTTAAAAATAAATGAATGCTTGTATTGAAATTAAACCAGAGTAAAGATGTTCTAAAAATTAATTTTGCTTCTTTGTCGAAATTCGTTCAGAAACCGTTCAAAACTTACCATCTTTCAGTATCCCCTTATATCCCCTCCCTAGGTATTTTTTGTTGTCTACAAATTCTTTTCCTCCCTTCTTCCCCTTTTAATTCTCATTCGCCTCTACTGAGTCGGATAAGTTACAAAGAATCGAATTAAAAGATAACAGACATGTTTCGAAATTTTATTCTATTCAGCAGTAGCCGTTTTGATATTTGATTCATTGATTTAATCTATGAGACAAAAAAGCATCAATTATCGCTGACAACCGTCGGGTATGAAGTAGAAGTTTGGTTTCCTTTTCGATTCTGATGGAACGCTACATCCTGGAGTTATTTTTAAATGTAGCTATCTCGATTGTTTACTCAAACGTTGGTGATACTTCTAATCATACGAATTTTAATCTTGTCTGAAACAGATTATTGTTATAGGCTTCCTCATTTCAATATCACTTACTCTATGCAATTTACGGATTGATTATTTGGTCGGGAAACAAATCGGAGTTCGTTATCAGCTTTAAAAAATAGAAAGGTTTAAATAATTATAAATTATTTTAGCATAGAAAATAATGTTTTATAACTTCCTCATTGCTACATAGAATTGCAGTGTAGCTGATATTTTTAGGTAGAGAAGTTTCGAATGCATTACACGAGCTGTGATAGTTAATATTTCACAGTTGTAGAATGGAAAAGGCAAAATGAAAGATTTAGAAGAAAATGAGAGAAAACTCTCATTTCTGAAGAAATGTGTTTTTCTCTATGTGAAAAATTTTTTTTAAACATTTCTTGTGAATTAATATTTATAAAAATTAAATAATATTCAAACAATCGTACTTGTTTATTTAATATAATATTGAAAAGTTCAGGTAAGAGCAAGTAATGCACTACAATTTCAAAAGATATTCATAAAATGGTTAAAGTTTCTTATAATATGTATTTTGGGGAATCTTTGCCAGTTTTCAAGTGGATTCATTCCTCTTCCAATCATAAATTTTTATATGCACCTATAGCTACATATTATTAATACAATATTGTAGTAAAGCAACAATTCAAGGATAAGTGTGAAATGTCAACATAATTTCAGTAAACTATTATATTTAATTGCACAATATGAAGTCTATAATACAACATAAATTTTCCTTAACTTCTTTTTTGAACAAGTATTGAATGAATAAAATGTAAATGTATTTTAATATATTATTATTTCATGTTCAAAGTTATATTTTAATTATTTTAAAATAAGTTGAGAATCAGATATTTTAAAGTTATTTCACTACATTGTAAATTATCGTCGTACATTATTCAAACTTTTATTTCTGGGAAGTCCAGAAATTGTTATTCACAATCTTTATCTGTCACTCAACAATTACAATAGTTGCTTATATTTTTATTTAACTTGCTATGTCCATATGTATACAAGTATAAAAACTCGTGGCCGGCGAATCGTGGATTCAAGTCCCAATGCCACTAAGATTCTCCATGTAGTGGGGCTGAGGCACTTTAAATATGTCGATACTCTAAGCTCTCCTGAGAGATAGTGTGGAAGTTTGGAGATGAAGGTGCCAGCTCAGGTATCGTCCTCGACCAAGGTTCAAAATTATGAGGTCCGTCGCCAATAGCCTTCGTGTTACTTTTCAATGCAACGTTAATAACCAATCAATCATATTTATATATTTCTTTCCAGTTCAAAACTTGTACACGAATCTTAACCCGCTATCAACCGAAATTTTGTACACAAGTTTAACTCCGATGATAATACTATTCTATGGTATGTATGGACGGAAATTTCTGTTGTTTTGGATGAACTGTTCTTATCTGGTCTTGATCATTTTTAAAGAACTGTTCTTTAATCTGTTCTTAGATCCACTTGTTCTTTAGATTCCACGGACAAAGCCTCAAAAGATATTCTAACGAATTTAACGCAATATAATTACAACACATTTTAGAAAATATGTATTTTAAATACTTCGGAAATTGTCATTTCCGAAATACACAATGTTTAAGATCCCGTAATCATAGCTCTGAGTGCAACATATTTCATACAAATGAACAGCCAAAAATCCCAAGATTCAAGACCAGGTGATCTTGATCAGTTTGTAGACAGTATTATCAGCCATTTTTCATCAAACTGGCCAAGATTGCCTGATCTTAAATTTTGTGATTTATGGCTGTGGAGTTATCCGATACGTGTTGTATTCAGTGGTCCGATTGCAAATTTAGATGAATTGAAGACACACATTGCATAGCATTTTCACAACATCAAACAGTAAGTGATCTGTTGTGGAACATGCTAGTTTTAGGTTTGAGTTCGTAGCAGAAATCAGTGGACAGCATATTGAACTTTTTTTGAGTAAGTCTAGCGACAGTAAAAAAACCGATTTTATTGTTGCTTTTTTTTTCAGTATTCGGCCTCTAGACAGTTAAATACCGATTTCGTTTTTCCTATCCGATGAGGCAACCGCTTGCCAGGATGGATGAGCGTTCAACAAAGAATGCTACTTATGCCGAAAGACTTGGAAGTCATTGTTTTATTCACCGATTTTTTTTCAGTAAAAAAACAGGAACAATCAGACACATTGAACAATACCTACAACCCACGCAATGGCTGTAGCATTAGGTTGCCAATTTCAGAGGTATTCGAACCCATATGTGTTTTATGACGTAAAAAGCGCCGTCTATTGCTAACATTTTGAATTTTTCTTCTATCGTATTCTCCCCTCTTTCTTCGCATGTATCCTTTTCACTACTCCAGGAAGAAAAAGGAAGTGCTTCTCTAAAGTCTAGGGCAGAGATGGCGAACCAATGGTACGCGTGCCACTGATGGCACGCGGCACAATATTTTGGGCACGCCACGATAGCCTAGTGCAGGGATGGCGAACCAATGGCATCTGACACAATATTTTGGGTACGCCACCGATCACAAAGTTCACAATGAAGCATATTACGAACGAACGGGAATGATCCTACACTACGGAGTGTTCGGGTGTGGGGCGGCGGGCAGGAAGCGCGCTCGTTTGTTACTGTAGTTACATCGTGGACTACAATTGAATAATACCCACAATTGTTGGATGTTATGTCGCTTTCAAAATTGATGTTTTTTACAGACATGTTTCAATGAATTGAACGTGAAGCTTCAAGGCACAAATAAAACAATTATCATCATGATAGATCTCATTCGCGCTTTTGACGCTAAACTGCATGTTTTCACACAGGAAAAATATTATTACAAGAAACTACAAGTATTTACCAAACTTGAAAAAAATAAATAAATAAAAAAAAAAGATTTAGATATACATGAGAAACCTGGCGAAGAAACAGCCACTGAAGAATTTATTTCTGTAATTGATTCTTCAATCAATGAATTTTCAGCCAGATTTTCTCAATTCAAAGAATTATCGGAAACACTCAAGTTTATTATGTACCCTGATGTGACTTCATTTGATAAACTGAACTTGTCCCAAATTCGATTGGTTGGAAATTGAAGAATTTGAAATGCAGCTGATTGATTTCCAGTCTAGCTCAATATGAACTCAAAAATTTATTGAAACAAGGAAAGAGTTGGAATTAATTGAAACAGGAAGAACGACAAGCAATATAAGTAAAAATACCAATAACAAAATTTTGGAAACATGAAATATGTTACCAGACACATTTAACTGTTTGAAGAAGCTGGCTCGTGCTATTTTAACCATAATTTCATTTACCTATGCCTGCGAGTCATTATTTTCAGAGATGAATAACATTACAGACTGGCTTAGAAACCATTTGACAGATGACTCCAGCATGCATTCTGCTAAAAGTAACATATTACAATTCTAATGTAAGTTATTTGTCATTTAATCTACAACAACAGAAGTCACACTAATATTACTTTAATTTGAATTAAGCGTATAATTGAGACATTGAAAAATGTATTTTTTTTTTTTTTTTTTTGTAGTAAATTAAGAGTTTTGAGTTGATAGCATTTATTAGCATTATTATTTTCACAATGATCACGAAGTCAAAATTATTTCATGGCACGTCTATGACCTCATTAACATTTTTTCAGAAAAAGTGGCACGTTGATACATAAAGGTTCGCCTCCCCCCCCCTAGTCTAGGGAGTATAAGATG
>BMAW01122535.1:164961-276577 GCA_019974015.1 Nephila pilipes | reverse complement strand
ACGGGAGGACTTTGGGCCCCGAACAGATTTAACGTGCATCAGCCCCGGCTACACGGCGGGTCTTTGGTGGCCAAGGATCGAACCCGCGACTGAACGAAAACCACCAGCCGCTATCCACGACCTTGACCACTAGGCTACCGCGGCCCCTATATATATACTGTGTACTGTCGCCAATAAAGTCTGTTTGGCGAGATTTGCACCGGCGAAATGGAAAAGTACCATTTAAGGTTTTAATTTGATTACAGTCAGATATATAATAAAGTGTGGGTGAGTGACATTTCACTTTAATGGCGCAAGAGCCTAACAATGTGTATATGCGATCCAGATGCTTAAAACATGGAAAAAAGGTATGGACCGATTAGGCATCCTAGAAGCGTATCACCCTTGTTTACCAAAGACAGTAAACCGCATTGGAAATAAAAAGATCATTATGTTACCTCTGGGTTACGATTCCTGCACTTACCTAAAGGTAAGCCTCTAAGGGAACACCACAATACTATAACATGCTAATTTTTTACATGTGTAGAAAACTAAGTACTCTTTTGTGTGGGACATATTACTAAAATAATAAAGTATAATCGGATTTTATTAAGAAAATTTGTTTAAATTAGTGCTTTGCAAATAAATGAATACTCGAAATACTTTTACTTACATTTTCTCTAACAGTTATTTGCAATCATATTGAAATACACTTAGTTGATTTTCGTGGAGTCTTTCATAGAACGTGTGCATAAATAGAACCAGTCATCGTCGATTTAAGTATTTTTCAAACACCTGTGAAACAGATGCTCTAAGAACAAAGACCCTCTCATAGCCTGGCTGAAGCGAGGTAAGGGGGGGGGGATCGAAAATTCTCTGCCTCTGGGTATACACGTGATTATAAATCCAAACATCTGCAAAGGAATTACGCAGAGACGCTTCACTATTGCCTTTTCCTAATTTTAACCGAGGATTTACTACCTGCTATTTGTTCCGCTATTTCTTTCTTTTCAACTGAATTAATCACTTCAAAATAGGATTTTGATGACTTTCACGTCGAATAAGTTGATGCCTAACAGGAAACGTACGAAGCATGCAGCTGTAAGCGTCATTGTTTAGTAAAATAACCTTATCTTTTATGTTTTATAGTCTCTGGTTTCAAGGTTTCCTATTGGAGTTGAAACCTGTTCAGTAGGAACATTGTAAACGAAATAAACTCGATAAAGATTGTACAGAGAAAAGTGTTGTTTCAGTAGCTATTTATATATGCGGCTTTTATATACGATTACAAAATATTCGTGTATAAGAATGATGAATTTTTAATTAAAAATGTTGGAAAATATAAGAGAAAACACAAAATTAAAACAATTTAATATTCATATTTGAATCTCGAATTCAATTTCCTAAGAATTTCCATTTTACACAAAATATTTAATTTCATAAAATTTATTCTGAAAGAGATAGAATGCCTTCATGGATAAATAGTTAATCAATATTTATGTGTGTGCTTCAGAGACACAATCTTGCGATTGAATAAAATTTGATCAATTTCATAAAATTGTTAATTATTTTTTTTTACAAATTTGTTAAAAAAAATTTCATAAAATTTCGCTGTTAAAATTGAAGTTATTTCCAGTTTTATCAATAGTAAAGACATTTACCTGTGCTTTAATGTAGCAATAGAAACCTGAAGAAATATATAAGATCAACAATTTAAAAAAGAATCAATTTGTTCTTTGAAATTAACAATTTCATGTGCCATTTAAAATCATTAATTTCTTTTTGTATTTCGTACATTAATTACTAATGTCTTTTGGAATACAGAGAGGCTCTAAAATTAAGAAATTCATTGCAATAAACTTTTATCACATTACAGTTAAATGAAACATATAAAACGTTAAAAAATTATTTCACAAGTTCTTAAACCACTCTAATTTAACAGACACAATATGTTATCAGAAATTTCCTATAAAATATACATACTACAAGAAACCTATTTTCCTTTTATTCCGCACGACACGTCAGAATTGCAATCATTATTCAAACTCGTCTCTGGATTCACCGCCCAAGACTTTGTTATAACTACACAAGCTGTTTTTCAGGAAAATCAAGTTTCGATTGATAGATTCATATTGCAGAAGAAGAAACACGATTGCTATAATGACAACGAACTTCATAATTGTGAGCCACAGTCAAGTAATGAGGGCCCCTGAACTGGCACTCTACTCTCCAAACTTCCAATCACGCCAAAGTTGAGTCCCGACATATATAAAGTGTGCATCTTCTCCCCAACACGCCAAGTTTTGATGGAACCAGAATTCGACTGAAATTAAGCATCTTCGACCACAAGTCGGAATAATCAATTAACCATTAAGTCTATTTTCTATTAGAAATTGAGATCGACGTCTGAATAATCAAAAAGAAGTATAATTTAAACACTTTTCAATAAAGTTTCTTAGATTAATGCGTTTTATCACACCTAATATTGGTATATTTTAGCAAACAGATGTTTTAAGACACTTCTCGCTTAACGCATACATACGAAAAAAGAGGGTACCTTTTTCTTTTTATTTTCCCTACTAGATCCCCAGAGTGTGGTGAGGTGCAAATTACACTGATTGCTATTGAGTACTTCAAATTTTGATTGAAATACCCACTGTTACCACGAAAAACAACAGAAGGGATTTTGTGAGTGGAATACGCTAAGACAATGTCCGTTATCAATGTTCAACGCAACTTTCGGCAACAGCTTGGGATCAATTCATTACCCTTTGGCATACACATCTCATGGAGACAGGTTATTTATGCAAAAGTAAAAGCACCTTTACATTTGTAGGAAATGGACAATCGACTAAATATCTACTGTATCACGAATGGCGCTCAAATTGAATCTTTGTATAATAAGCAAAAAATTTTGATATCTTACTTTACTTTTTGTATATAACGAACTAAAACAAATTTTTAATATCACATCAAGGGAGATGAGGATATATATTTAAAAGGATTCATTCTTTTTCGGGCAGATCATATATCACTCATATCAATAAAGATTTGAGACAGTTGGTGAACAGCAATTATAAAGACATATTTTAGTGAATAATAATCTGAAGCTCAAGAGGGAGAATGGTATCTTTCTATTGGTGTATTATTTCTACGCACCAATTATATACATAAATTTCTATTTACAACTGTATGATAGCCTCCAAACAGCCCATATATTCATTATTATGGTTTAGCGGTCAGGAGAACAAATTACATCCAAAACACATAGAAAAGACGCCTTTCGCGGTCAAGAACTAAAATGTAATCTGAAAATTTGTCCCATGATCTGATGAGCTCTCATACTTTAGATTAGACATGGTGTCTCCTTTATTTCTGCAGTATTCAAATAAATTATTTCTAGCATACATGGGGCAATAATTTTTCCATTGTAATTAGCTTATTCAAGTATTTAAAGAAAATTTTACTTTAAGTATCAACAGTGTTATTGCTTCAGGTATTTTAAGTAGAAATTTTTAAATTACAAATGTGAGTACCCATTTAAGCATTCAATGATAAATTGAGCATTTTGATACTTTATATGGAATCATATAAATATTGATTTTGTTACTTTCTGTATTGAATTCTTATGAAGTTAAATAAAAATAATTATAAAACTAATATTTCTATTTATTAAAAATAAGAACATTTTAAAAAATGAATTTAAAAGAAAAATTCAATAAAAATATAAAATAGGAAAATTTTAAGGGCGTTCAGAAGGGAAAAAAATGAAATTAAAATGTGTGCTTTACTTCCCCCTATCCTTGTTTAATGAATAATCACAAAAAAAATTAAATTTATAATAATTGCTTGTATCATGTAGTATATATTAAATGTTTGTGTTGATACTTTTTAAGCAATTAAAATTATTATTTTAACAAGATATTTTTTCATGTCAGAGTGATGTAATGCTGGATTTGAAATTACAAGACACATAACACTAAAACTGGCCTTTATTGTAATTACAGATGTATTTTGTTTCTCTTTTTTTTTCTTTTTAATGATATAGGACATTAAATAACACAGTTTCCAGAATAAATAGAATTAAATATCATAACAAAGACATACACAACATAAGGTGGGATTTCTGAAAAAGTGATCAACAGTTAATACATATTGAAAATATGAACAATGATGATGTAAAAACAAGTGTAAAAACAATTTACATAAGAAAAGGATTGCTAAGAATGTTCGTTTTTATGTATTACACAAATCAAAATTTAATTTTGTCATCAATTCAAATTCAGTCGTATACATAATAAGAATAAATAATAAGCAATGGAATGTGAAACTAAATTTGAGCAGAATTTGACATTAAGGATTTTTAATTTCAAATTATAGCAATTCCTCTTATTACAATAAATTTTTATTTTTAAATAAAAAAATAGGGGGGGGGGAATTAAATATCTTTCAGTAAAGCTAGAAAAAAAAAAAAATGCTTTGAAAGTTTAATTCAGATTCCTATACTGATATAATTTTATAAATATTTGGAAAATATGTACAAAAATCAGTTTAACAAAATTTGAAAATAATTAAACTGTTTAGGAGACTTCTAGAAATTTTGTAAAAGTTCCACAAATTTTCATGTAAACAAAAGACGGAATATATTTATGCAATGAATAACTACCAGAAAATGACTATGAAATCAATGTTAATTCAAGTTTACTTAAAAGTTACTATGGGAAGAAAATGCACTAAACTTTGAGCATGAAGCAAATCCTTTATCCCTACGGACAATTTAATTAGAGAAAGCACAGTTCTAACATAGACCTATTGCAACTGTATGACTTTTGGAAGATAATCTGTCATTATAATATATTTCAAACAAAAATAAGAGATTAAATAAAACTTTTCAGAACTGAGACCCCAATGACATTTTTTAAAACAATAACAGACAAATATAAGAGGAAATAGCTTCTTTTTCATATATATATAGTTTAATTACTCAAACACCTTAGCAACCCTTGCTAAATACATTAACAAAGCTGTAAAGAAACTTAGTTAATGAAGACACTAGATGACTGACTTCGATTCCAGAAAACATATTTGTATGAACAATGCTTTTCCATTGCATAGAGTACTTCACATTATGTACATAGCACTGGACTTGTACAGCTTAGTTGATATGAATGGAAGGACCAACATATAAGTCACAAAACAGTCGAGCTCTTCAAATGAATGACATGTCTTTCACTAATTTGCCCTTGCAGTTCAATGATAGGAGAAAAAAAAAAGAATTTTTGCATGTATATGTTTTCGAACAGGAAAATTGTTTTGTCTAAAATATATGACTAAAAATGTCATACAAATTAATTCATCACATTTTAACGAAAAGCAGCAACAAATATAATCACAATATCAGATTGAAAAGCTTCATGTTTTTTGTTTTTGCATTTTGGTATGCAATATAGAAACAATTTATTAATAAAATATAAAAATAACTAGGCTCTTCCAAAATACTATAAAAACATCAAAATATAACACAATGTCTTTAGATAAGGTAAAAATAATTACACAGAATTTCTTTCTCTTAAAATTTTGTGTCATATCTACAATTGTAAACAGAAAATATCATAGAACAATCAATATACAGTATAAAATTTTGCCACTTTCCCTCTATATATTATAAATGTTATGTATTATTACTATACAAAATGATTGTTTTGCAAGTAAAGTGCTATAATTGCAGAGATAACTCAAAACACATTATAAAAAAGACAACCTTAAATCATGCGTGCTTTTGAAAAATCTGCAGAGTTGATATAACAGAAAAACATTTAATGAAAATGAGTATAAAAAAATGAGGTAGCAAGAAAAAAAAATTATATAAACAGAACTGGCTCAAAAGAGAAAAAATAGAACATTTCTACAGAATGTTACATTTCTTCATTTTGAATCTATTAAAAAGAATCATTTAAAAAAATATTTTTTTTACACATTGAATTCACAAAAAATTATGTAAGGCAACCATATTCAATGGAAAGAAAGTTACATTCAACTCACCCAATTTATATCGCATTTAGTAAGTGTGCAACAGGTACTGTGGGAGAGAATACAAGGCTAAGTGATGACTTTTGATAGGTACTTTGTATTTAAAAAAAAGTGAAGGAAAAAGGCTGTGACTGCACTAAACAGTACACTCAATTGGCAAAGTCACATTGATGACATGGTATTTATCGCATACCACACCAATGCTAAAAATATTTTGTACTAAGCTTAAGATAAATATTTGCTATTTGGAAAACTCACAGATTGCATAAATCTTGTAGGTAAGATACAGCACAAATAGGTACTCAGAGCACAGAGATCAGGTGTTTTTTTTATTTTCCAGGCAAAATTAAGTCGACCATTATTGCTCTAGTTGTATAATTGTGGCAGGTACTCTTCCCCGATGGAGTAAGAATTATTGCATAGTTACTTTATCAGATAGATTTCAAGTCATGAGTGTTTAAACACTCTTTCGATGCAGGTAATGGAAAGAGCCCTCCACAATTATAGTTTGCATAGATATGAACGCAACTATTTTGCCAAGGTGTATTCACATTTTATGAACACTTTTCTTAAGGCAGGAAACACAAATTATTTGCTTCGTCACATGATCAACTTTTAGAAACATAGCCAGTTATCCTAAAAATATATCTATATACACAATATATAAATTAAATAATTCACACCAACAAACAATTTGATTATGTTTTCTATCTAAGGACAGAAACTTTCATCTTACAAGATTTAATAAACATACAAAGAACAATTTAAAAATCGGAATGAACTGGCTAGAGTATAAGAATATAATTTTATAGAAATTAATTTCAGTATACAAAAAGTTACACAAACATTACTACATTTTCCTGGCTATGTACTTAAAAGTTGATAATGATATGGCTTATGTACACAGATAACTACAAAAATTTATTTTTATTGCAGTATCAGAAAAAGTAATTTCTATAGAAAATGATTTTATCTTTTATTAACAGAATACTTTGAAACAAATAACAATTATTTGCGAAAACTGCATATTTTCACAAGTGTTTTTTTCCCTTCTTATGCACAAAAATTTTATAAAAATATTAATACGATAAAATTTAACACAGGGACACTAAATTGAATTGTAATTAAAAATTACAATTCCCAAATCACCGGTAAATCCATTAAAATGTAAAAGTGTTTTTTAAAGTTTGTAATGAATACTTTGCTAAGTATAAATGACATATTTCTTGTATTTTGATAAATTAATAACAAGAAAAGAAATAACTATTTGTACAAGGCCTTTAATATAATATAAGAGTATATTAATACAAGATACTTAATATAAAAGTTACCACCTATCTTACACTAAATAGGACATATCCAAAATTCTTAGAAAATCTTTGTCATGAATTACTCAAACTTAAAAAAGAATAAGTAAATTCATTGGTAAAACATTATCAATTTATAAGACTTTTTTGGAACTCGAATGTCATAGATTTTTATTGCTAATAATTACATATTACTGAAACCAAGGGGCCTGCAGATACTAAGGAGTTACATTGTACTTATACATTTTTTTATTGTAGAAGAAATATATAATATTCTCTTACATACCTTGATTGCAAGGTATGTAGGAGAATATTATACCTCAAAAGTCTTCATGCCCACCTCTACCACAGACTTTAAATGCTTATTGTAAAGTTAGAATTATACACTCAATTTTTGATTTTACATTTTAAGTACTTTCAGAAGAAGAATACTTCAAAATTCAAAAAAAGGAGGGTCTCCTGTTTTAGTCTTACTAAAAATTGGTAACTCTAAATCTAAGATTTTCCCCCCATCAGTGTATATATATAAATGAACCCTACAATAACAAATTTAAACTAAAATAATATTTTTCAGTAATATTAATGGCAATTTAATAATGAGTAAATTTATTACGGTCAATTTTAATTCTTTAAGTAAAAAAAAATCTGAGTATTTTTTTATCATTATTTTATTTAGATTTGGCAAACAAATATATAATTTTTTTTTTAAACTGAAGAATGTATAAATCACAATTAAAATTGGTGTCTTTCAAACAAAATAAGAATTGCATTTTCTTTTTATATTGAAATGACACAAAAGAAAAACACTTATTCATAATTTTAGAATAGTTAGCAAATAAATGTTACATTTATTAGTATTTTTTAAATGTATGACATCAAATTAGTACTTTAGTCACTTGTTCCAATATCTAATTGTTTATGTTTTCTTTAAATGCTCCATTAAAAAGGTAAGAAGTATTTCAAGTTAAATTTATATTTTTTCACTTATTGTTACATCGAACTGCTATATATATAATTTAAAAAAAAGACTTTAAATTGGTGCTTGAATAAAAAGATATAAGGGGCTCCAATATTAAAAAAGGCTGAATGCATGTGCATGGAATGTATATATTTAATTATATAAAGGCCTTGTATATTCTATTGCAAAAAAACCCAAATTTTGTTATTACCTTAAATAAACAAATATTAAAAGTATGGTATTGCAATTCAGAATATGTATTCAGATTATTAGAAAAACATATAGGATTATTTCTATAACAAAATTAATGCTTTCACATAGTTCAGCAAGGTTTTCATTTATTTAAATATATAAATCTAAAACTGCATCATTATGCTTGGTCCTAATGCAAATACACAACTACTATTTACAAATACACAAACATTTACAAAAAATATACAAACACAGCATGACCATAAAACTATCAACTTTACTTCCTGTTTTTGTACAAAATGACACAGCTTCATACAAATAAAATTATTTTAAATCACAAGATCCCAAAAGTTCAACAGTATGTTACTAGTACAATGCACATTATATAACATGTGTTAACACATTATGGGAATAATTTTAATTTTGAATAATTTTAAAGTGACAGTCAATGGTTAGGAATATTTTCTTAGGTGTAAAGTTAAAATTTTGATTTTAATTATCTTATACTTGCTTTTAAGGTAACAGCAAGTGTCAAATCTAATTTTAAAGCAATTTTACTAAATTGGTAAAAAAAAAATTTTTTTTATCATACCCTGAAAATATTTAAAACTAGCCAGAAATCACTTTCTTAAAAAAAAGATTTTCCATTTGTCTTTTTATTGTTGTATTTATGAAATGTGGAAGACATGTTTAAAAAGCAAGTTTCACAAAGTGATCAAGGCAGACATCATTCACAAGTTAGCAGTAGAGATATGTAAAACCAAAAGTATTTATAACAACTTCAAGTTGATAAATCTTTCACATTAATGGATTTCTGGCTTTTCCATTATCAGAGAAATCATTACTTATATATTTTTAATATGCAAGAGTTATTCAAAAACAAACAATATTCTGTAAAAAATAATGCATATTAATATAAAATAGTTTGTCTCAAGTAACATACATTAGAACTTATTTCGTATGAAGCGTGTCAATTTGCACATTTTGCATAGGTGCTTTGTGTACTTTTGTCAAAGATGACTCAAGAGTTGGCCACAGTATAACTTAAATGTATTTTGTACAAAAGAAAACAATATTAGTGAGGTAGAAACTAGCATTTTCCATGCAACATAAAAACGTTTTCAAAAATCTGCCCTGGCATAGTAAAAAATATTTTGATGAACCAATTTCAAGGCTTGTATTGCCTTCATCTTACATACTTGACACTGAAAACTTGCATTTCATTTAAATGCTTTTTAAGTTTTGTTGTTGCAGGACAGTTCACTGCACTTTAAATAGTTTATTTATACAGATTTGGATGACATTTTCAAGAATGTTACTTTACTTTACTTGTCATATTAATTAAAAATACAGTCCTACAATTTTAATTACACCATATTTTTTACATTCAATACAATTCTTTATTCTTATGCATTGCCTCAAAATAATTTAAGGAATTATAGCTGTAAAGGAATTAAGATTCAGAAGAAACAATTTCACATACTCAAGTCATTTCGAACTCTAACATATATATTATTAATAAATAGTATGTGACAATTTATATATAACATTTTTCATAGAAAAAAAAATTGACAGAAAAATAATATTTAAGTTAGTTTTGATCAACAAATATTAAAATTCAATCACATGAGTAATTCTATATTATAAATATTTTTAATCAAAAAAAATTTATAACTTTAAAGACTTTTAAAAGTGGTTAATATAACAATAAATTATTAATCCTTAATAAAAATATTTTAGCCATTAACATAAATATCCAAGGTTCTTGAAATGGAACAAAGAATAATATAGAATAAAATATTTTTCTATGAGACTAAAAATATATAACTTTGCATAAACTTATTTGATGATTAAATTTAGAATTAGAGCTTTTTTCATAAATAAAACTTTAATATGTTGAAAAAATGGAAGTATATACGACACAAGTGTTTAACATTTACAAAATGCCCTGATCTTGAAAATGTCATCCCTGAATCCATTTGTATTGTACATAACAGCTTATGTCCAGAAAAAAAAATCCTGCTAATGTATAGTAACTGACAAAAGGCAATTTCCTATTGCTCTCCTGGAACAATACATGATGGGTCCACAGAATCAGGTATCCCTATCTGTTCACTAAAACAGCAAATCACAGCTTCACGGGAAATATAATCAACCCGATTGAGAATTAGTCAGTAGTACAAAAAGAAAGAAAACACAAGGCTGCTGAATGTCAATTATTATATGTAGCTAGCCAAATCTTTCCTTGACTAGGAGCATGAGCTTCTTTTTACCTTTGTATGCAGATTTCATATTGTCAACTAACTGTGCAAATTGGATGTGGCCATCTTGTGCCAGTAGGAACGTCTCTCTCGCTTTACCAAGGAACTCTATAAAGTCACCATAATGGCGTGGACTTATGTGCGTCAGACGGGAGTGTGTGGTATTCACATATGCTGATATGGCAGCCTCCAGGAGTTGACGCAGAGGAGGTTTGTCCAAGGAGAGAGGCTTGATACACCGCCGTTTAGCGTCCAATGTAGCAATACCTGGCGCTGCCATTGAGCAACGTCTCAGAATATCAGAAAGCACAGTGGCACATTGCACATTTTTCACAAGGAGCGGGACAAGATTTGTCAACTCCGATTTACCTAAAGAGTGCGCAAGGGCACAGGCCCAGTGAATGTCATTTATGGCAGGGTGATTGTCCTGATTATAAGCAAGGTGGACACCCTTCATAGCTAAAACAGCCAGTTTGTAAGCACGATGGGGATATCCACGATGCTCCATATATCGTGCAACAGTGAAAAGTTGAGATGAAGTCATGACATTTGTGGTGGCAGCATCAACAACTATTTGGTAGGCAGCTTCAAAAGCAAAAGGTTCACTTTCACACAATGTGAGGGCATTTAGAGCACAATTTGGTGGATCTTTAGTGGCACATTGAAGGGCTAAGGTACGGGCACAACTTGCCAATTCTTCTTGCTGTCGGAAGTCTAGATTCAAACGCATCACTGTGGCATGAGACATAACTGTTGTAGCTACTGGTCCTGCAATATTTAAGAATATTTTTTAATTCAAAAAAGTTATATACAAGTATACAATTAGATAGATTTTAACCTCTACAGTATGACTGTCACAAATATGGTACACAGCAAATTTGTACTTGAAAGATAAATGTAACACTAGTTTCAAGGAGGAAATTTCTCTTATTAAGAAAGGAGCGTCAAATCTGGTATGTCAACATGGAACAAAATTCAAATACTTTAAAATCCAATAAATGGCACACTATATAAACTAAATAGGCCTTAATACACTATTTAGACAATTTTCTTTGACCTTGTCTGTTTGGAGCAGATTTCTAGTGATTTAAGATAAAAAGAGGATAATGTAAACAAACATATTGATGGTTTTTTAAATTAGCTACAACTGCAACCATGTGCTTTTTAAGGTAGTCGTTAATGCTTCAGTCAAGGGTTTTTCTTCAAATTCTATGGTGGAATGATTTTTTTTTTCTCTTTCAATCTTAGGATCAATCTTTTTTCACTTCATTTGTATAGTCCTGTTAGATATAGCAAAGGAAAAAGTAAGTGGAAGAGACATCAATGCTATTTTAATTAAAAATTATTAATGCTAATAGGAATAAAGTGTGCAATAGTAATAGAGCATTATTAAAAATTAATGGTGTGTTAAGTCAGTCTTTTAGTGTGTATAATGTGTAAATAAATGCAATTAAACATAATTTTACATTTTTGATATTAACTTTCATTTGTAATTTTACCACAATTAAATCCAAGTAAAAAATTCAGAATAATGAAACTTTTTCACCAAAGGTATAAATATATCTATATAAATTTTAAAAAACTAAGTTAATTGTATGCAAAATAGATTTTTGCTAATTTTTTTTGTGGAATTAGGCTTAATGAGTGAAAGTGCCTCTTCCTTAATGCCTATTGCAGGACAAAAAAGTGCTTTCTTTTTTAGACACATGCACAAGAGAAAGGCATTGTCGTGAAGGAGTTAAATCATTAAAATTGAAAGTTAAGAAAAATAAATACAGGATAAGTACAAAATATATAATTTTAGATATTAAATTTAATTATAGATATTTAAAAAAAATCATACCTGAAATAAAACAAAATTTTAAAAGGGAAAAAATCAAAATCTATCATAAATTATTTCAAAAAAATTTGTGTGAAAACGGAATCATTAAGACATAAATGAATTAGAATGATTTATTATTTTAATTTGCATTACTTTTGCAGAGTTTGGAAAGATTCAGTGATCTGAACAAAGATATGAAACCTCTCTGTCTTCCTATTAGAATGTATGACAAAGTAATACACTAACTTATTATCAATAAGAAAAATAGTTGTTTATGAAAATTCTGAGAAAAACTACAATGTTAAATTGTATATAAAATTGTCAAAAATAGACAACTTTTGACACAACTTTAACACTGATTTAAAAGTGTTTTATTAATTTATTTCAACCTTTTTATAAACATTACAATTTCAAAAGTAAACTTTTACAAATATTTTTGATATTATTTTGGGGTTTTTTTGACAGTTAATCATTAAATATATTGGCAATTTATCAAAAATAATTAATAAACTTTACTAAAATGCCTTTTATGCATTCATGAAAAGGTGGAAGAATTTGTCCAAAAGTGCCGACACATCGCATTTTAAAGAATATACTTGCCTGTAGCTTCAGTAGGAGAGAACAACTGATACCAATTTTGAATAATTGATATTACAGCTTCCAAACCTAATTCTGTGGCACAGGTCACTAACCATCGCACCATCTCTCGTCTCCTCCAGTTCAATGAAGCTAAAGTCATTCGCATAACCTAAGATTCAACAAAACAATTAAGATCAAATTATTTTATAGTAAGAAAATATTTAATATTTTTTAAGATAAAAAGGAAAATTTAGTCTTCTATTTTAATTTTTTTTTTCTTGTTTTGTTCTCAAACTTTTAATAAGATTCTCCACTATATTAGATGAATATGCTTCTTGGTGATGTATAACTTTCTTCAGTAATTTTTTCAACACAGTTTTCATTACATTGCTTCTATTATATCTTTTCTTTTTCTTTTTTTTTTTTTTTTGTACTGAAACAAGCCTCTTTAACCTAGCATAAACACATATACACAAGCTTAATTTTTGCAGATTTTGAGAATAAAATTTGTTAATTGATTAGATATTTAAAAAAAAAAAAAACCTGAAATTTTATTACAATTAACAACAGAAAGATGAAATACATTACACAAATTCTAAAAATTGGTAAGTACTGGCATTGGAATTGTTATGTACAATTGGTATGTGTAAGTAGAGTACTCAATCATTTTTTTTTTCATAAATAATACATATTCAAATACATTAACTGGGTTTAATAAAACTTTAAACTTGGATTAAAATAATATAAAATACAACATTATATTAAACACATTTTGCCAAAGTATTTCAATTCAAAATTAATCTATAACAATTCATGGGATTAAATATTATATATTATTATACATATGTAAGCAAAAAAAATGAAATAATTGTTTGAATCAAGATTCTTAATAAAAATAATTTAAAAATTTAACGACTGAGAAACACATTCTTAACTTAAAAAGAAAAAACACACACACACGCATGTGTGTGTGTGTGTGTAATTAATACAGTAAGTACCTGAAGTCCTAATTGAAAAGCAGCATCCAAAAGAGTTGGATGTCTACTTCCACCATCAGCAGGAACAGCTATACGGAATGCATCCTGAGCTAATTTAAACAATTGAGAAGAACTATGAATATTACGTTGAGCTGATTTCAAGACAGTTGGCAGTTTTACAACATCACCTGAAAAGAGAAAACAAGCTTAAAGGTTTCAAGCATGTATAGAATTAAAAATAAAAAGAACCCAACTGCAAAGTGGTAAAAATGAATAGAAATCTGTGGATAGACAAAAAATTTATTAATAATCATCAGTATAAAAAAGCTCACTGAACCAAAAGACATACTGACTTCCTTCCCCCCCAAAATTCTGAAACATAAAAATATAAATTTATTCACAATTTTTTAAGAATAAATTTGTTTATCAAACATTAGTTTCATACGAAAGAACGCAATTTCATTTAATTAAATGAACCGAAAAAAAATATTTTAAAACCATTTTGAAGTATCACTTGCAAAGTAGTACCATTGTTCTACAACAATTCCTTTATATTTCTCAATATATATTGTAATTTCTTATCCCAGTAGGTAAAAACATGGTTAATTGGATGCTTTTTTAACCAACTCTTAATTTTGAAACCTGTACCAATGGAATACGATTTATCTTCAGGAAAAAGAAATTTTATTAAAGTCAAGGAAGTTGAAAAAATGCCAACAAAAGCTAATAAGTAAGATAATTATGGAAAAATACAATTATAAACACTAAGAAAAATTCTTACACTGTTAGATTTAAATTTACTCTTATTTTATATTTACAAATCAAATTAATTTAATTGCTATAAATTAATACCTACTATTAAATTTGCTATTTTTGCTTGACATCATTGCAACAAAATATTTTATCACAGTAAAAAAAAAATCCAAGATCGCTTTGCAATTTTAAGTTAATAAAATGTATAGAATAATGTCATTTCCCCAGTAAATAACAATATCTAATACTGCACAATTTCAGCTATTAAAGTATAACATACTTTTGGCCGCTGAAAGCATAGTGGAAGCCAATGCACACTGCTGGACTTCAATATGACCTAGAGTAAACCATCGAGGATAACGAGTGAGAACTGAAGAATTCATAGCCTGATTTACAGCTACCTCTTCATTATCATCATGCTCCTCTAAAATGGGTAACCTTAAAAAGATTTCCATTTTATTAATGTTATGTAAAAATAGCTGATGTAATGCAGAATCAGGAAAACTTTATCTTATTGATTGATACAGTCCTAATATATATACACAGAGGGAGAGATTAAGCTTTAGTGTTTTGGTAATTTTAAAGAAAATGTAATCATTTAATAATTATCTTCATAAAGAAATATAAAAATGTAATTTTTATTACAATAAATACAATATCTAACTATACATTTTTTAAAAAATATTCATATTGTAATTCATAATTTAAATTACATAGTTAATTTGATTTTAATCTTACTTTTGAAAAAAAAATTTAATTTCAAAATTCAAGAATACAGAACAAAAGCTATATAAATCATCTCATGAACATATGACAAAATATAAACACTGTAAAACATCTGAAATTCAAAATCTGTTTTCAAGGATTTACAATACTGCAAATCATATAAAAAAATTTGTGACAGTTTAAACATCTAAAAAACGAAGCAGAATTTCATACCTCATAGCTCGAAGACCAACATTGTATGCCAATTCAGAATCATAAGGAAGCATCGCAGTAAATAAGTATTTTGCAAAAGTATGCATAGGCACACTCTCAGGATGAATCCCACATCCTAAGCCACTGAATGGACCACCTAAAAGTAATGACAAACAAAACCATGATGACAAATAGTTAAGTAATTCAAAGGAAATATGGATATTAAATAAGTATATTTAATAAGATAAAATGTGTCAACTAGAATACAGGTTAAAAATTAGTGATTACTTCACAATAAAATAAATAATACAAATACATAACACATCCCCATGAAAATATTTTGGAAAAGTTAAATAATTAGATTTAATGGTTTTAAGTTATAACAAAATAATCACAGGCAATGCCATTTTGAAAAACACTTTAAACAATGAATTATTTATAGTATATATGTATTAAATATCAGCAAATTTTAATTTACAACCATAATGCAACAAATATTTCAGAAAAAAAAAATACAGTGAAAGAATATCAAAATTAATTGGTTCTAACCTTCAAGTAAGAGCATGGCTTGTTTCCGAAGAACAGCGACTAAAGTTCCATCCAATTCAATATCATGTAATTTTGTAATAAGGCGATCTTCATGTTTACATGCTTTTTCTTGTGCATATAAACCAAGTGGCATAACCCTCTGTTGTCCTAAGCCAATGAGAGCAGCTTCCACTGCTAAAGATAAATAAGTTTCACTTCTGTCTCTACTTCCAGGCACAGGAACATGATGATATCTAGGCCTCTCACGAGGCATAACACTACCTTCTTCAAGATGAGAAGAATTTACAAGATGAGAAGAATTTAACAGTGAAGTTACATCTAAGAAGAAAGATAACATAAAAATTTAACTGAAATTCAAATTTGTAATATATTTTCCCATAGACATTTGTATGAAATTAATGCATTTTTACCAAAATATTGATCAAGTGATGGGGTTTCAGGAAGTAAAGAGGATTCAGCTAATGTATCAAAGAGAGCTCCAATAGGATCTAATGGGTGTCCTATCCATCCTTCTTGGTTATAATGTAATGGGTTACTAGTTATTCCTGAACTTGAGCAAGGAGCGACTAAATAGATTTAAAAAAAAAAGATAAAGATTATATAAAAAAACATAATATTCTTGGAAATGCTTAAAAATGTAATAAAAATATAGCCTTTTTAAACATTTATAATAACACTGTTTATTGATAAATTAAATCAGGACACACCACCCCTATCTTGTTCTGCTTGCCAACGACACTGCCAATCTCTTTGTTGACGTTTCATTGTTCGAACAATGGCAACGGCTAATCGCAAAGCTTCTGGTTGGTAGCCATGAGACCTTAAGGCTTCCACTCGAGCACATGCTGTTGGGATATGTTCTAAAATGAAAAAAAAAAAAAAAAAAAAAAAGAGCATTCATTTAATACATGAAATACATCCAGTAAGGATAAAAATATCAAAATAAATAAGAAAAAAAAATGATGATCAATTAAAGAGTTTTTTTCAATTTAAGTTCGAATACAATTTGCAACTGCAGGGCCGGAGGTGATGAGGACATTGAGCACATTCTGTTTCTATGTTCAAAATTTGTCTCACAGAGAAATATTCTTAAATTAGCTTTGAAAAAATTAAACATTAACTGGCCTCCAAATTTTAGTAATTTAATTTCTAGTAAAAGTTCTTTTGTTCCTTTTATTAAATACATTGAAGATATTTATAATTCTTCTTAATTTTTGTTTGTATATTGTTTAGTCACATGTTTTTGTTGTTTTTGTCTACTGTAATA
Organism: Nephila pilipes; assembly: GCA_019974015.1. NCBI lineage: Eukaryota > Metazoa > Arthropoda > Arachnida > Araneae > Nephilidae > Nephila > Nephila pilipes. The sequence goes on along the minus strand of BMAW01122535.1, from coordinate 258,985 downwards.
TACTGTTTTATACTTACTTCTGTAAGCCCTGTGTGATACTTAGTGGTACACAGGGATATTGTTTGTTATTCAATAAAAAAAATAAATAAAGAGTTTGAAATAACTATTTTATCATGAAATTTCTGATTGATATACAAATTTATATACTTATCTGAATAAATTTAGTTCACTAACTATAGTAGAGAAATAAAAAAGAAATGAATCAAAGTTTTAAAATGAAAAAAGAGCAATAATAAAAATATTAAAAATTAAGCAACTTTAAAATTAATGTTCAATTTATCCATTCATTGTTTGATATGAAACAGTTCTTTAAATGTCACAATATATCATATTTATTTCATCATTTCTAAGAAGGACTGACAACATTAAAAAAAAACATCAACAATCGTATAATAATATTATACTAACAAACATGTTTTCTGATTTCTAATGTATTTAAATGCTGAAGATGAGAAACTAATACATTAAAATGTTAATAGGCTTATAATGGAGAGAGAAAACTATAAGATATAATTTTTTCCACATGTAAACTGTATTCAAAACTTTTGAAAAGCTTTAAAATAATACTTGAGACTAGAGAAATTTTTTTCCCTAATACATACAGATAATGAACAGGAAGAATAAATGAAGTCATTTAAAATATTGGCATCACTTTGTTTACTAAAGATATAAATAGAAATAAATTTCTCAACTTAATAATAAATATCAAAATTTATTATTCTTCTAATAAATAAATGCAAAAGAAAAAATAATGTTAAATAACATATGATGAATGAATCCCAAGACAATGATATCGCATTATTATCAACCACAAGATAGTGATGATATCAACACATATAAAGCAGATCCTCTAAATTAGAATCTTTTCAGAAATGTAATAAATCAAAATATTTTCATAAAGATTATTGAATGTAGTCATGATGTAGTAGATTCAGAAAGAAAATTGAATACTTAACACACTTGATTTCTCTCTCTCTCTAGTTCAATTAATGCACAATTCTACATTTCTGAAAATTATTCCAAAAATGGAAATTACCTTTCAATCAAAATTTTCTTAGTCTAAGAATCATGATCAAAACTAATCTACAAATTAGAACTGTGTGCATTGTATGCAATTAACTGCATAGAAAATTACATCTTGTGCATGAAACTGTAAAATTAAATATATTCTTATGATTATATATACACATATTTTTAAAAATATCTTTAACTTAAGAAAGAGGGATTAATTATACAATATACTATAGTTATCAAGTATTAAATTTATTTACAACCAGAGTTGCTGAATAGTTTCATAGTGAAATCTAAATTTTCCCTATTTTAACCAAAATTATATTCTAGAGATTAAAATAAATATTTTAGATATGGAACATAAAGGAGCTGAAAGTTAGTTATGATAAGAATTTTAAAGAGTGAAAAATTCATTAGAAATTTTTATGCAATTTCAATTTAAGAAGTGAAAATCAAAAATGTTTTAACCAACAGAGAATTTTTTAAGTAAATCTGAATTAGTAAAGTAGCTTAGTATGGCTACTATAAATCTTTAAATGTAATCTGGAAATATCAAAATACATTTAAAAATATCCAGCATATCTCATTTTTTAAAAAAAATTCTTACAAAATAAAATAAAATAATTAAAAAAAAAAAAAAAAAAAGGATTTTGGGATAAGTATTTATAAGATCAAAACATGTCTGAGAATTCCATGTACCTGGCCACAGGGGATATCCCTGAGAATTGAAGGCTCCTTTAACAGGTGTTTCAGTACTTAAATTAAGGCTATCATTATTTAAAATAAATTTCAAGTGGGAATCATTCCAACATAAATTACAGGCTTCAAGAGCTCGATGAAAGATAGTTCGGAGTTGTGATGTACCAGGTCGATGATGCCCAGATGAAGACAATGATCGCTCCTTAGGATGATCTGAAATGTAATGGTTCTTTACATTTTTAGATCATTATGACTCTCTAAAATACTAATACTAATTGACTAATTTTTCATTTTTAAATATCAGATTTGAAAGAGAAAATTTAAAACATGTGGGTAAAGTAAATTAAGATATTGGATATAAACATATGAAAAATATGAATAGTTGAAGAATAACATTTAAAAATTCATTCAAATGAAATATAAAAACTTAACTGAGTTTTGCATTTGTTCAAGAAACTGCATTATATTCACATGAAATGCTTATGACAAATAGTAAACATTCTGAATCAGTGATTTCACAATAAATTTATCATCCAATAGGCTTTATGATAGTATGCTAAGAGCATTAAATTATAACATAATATTGAAATTATTGAATAAATATCAAATTAAATATTTCAACTATTTAAGATGTAAAGAAAGATCCATTACTGATGGAACCAACAGAAAGTATAAATAATCTTTAATATTATACAATGAACTAGAATATTTACCATGTCAAATTAAACTTTTGATAGTACTTTCTAACTAAAAAAAAGATTACTCATTGAATATTCTGAATTGAGTGAGGCTTCTTTAAGCAAAATAAGATATGTGGCAAGTATAAAAATTTTAAGTTTGAGAATGACACAGAGAAAAACAAAAATTTTAAGTTTTTAAAGTTTGGCACAGATAAACAAAACATATTAAAAAATTTATTTATGATAAAGAATCTCTTTATAAGAATAAAAAACCACTATTCTATAGTAGTAACTGTTTAAAATTTGCAACAATACATATATATAAATATTGCATATTCAAGTTATCTGTAATATACTGAGATTAGAAAAACGAATTAAATTATTATGAATTTATTATAGATAACAGATCATGAGTGGTAATATCTTATAATGAAGATGATAAGTAAATCAACTAAGAAATATGACATACCATTATCTTCATCAGAGGAATCTGAAGTAGTATCATCAACTAACATTCTTCGCCGACTGTTGTTATTGCTTCTCATAGGCCTGAAATCTGCATCTTCTAGAGGACAGACATGCATATTGGCCCACTTTTCTAAGTATGTTTTCCAGTGAGCTCTTTCAGCAGCAGTACAGTGAGGATTCAGGACTATGCACACCCATAATGCACCTTTAAAAAAATAAGATAAGAATATATTATTTAAATACAGTTTTTCAATTTTGAAACATGTTTTCAGAAAATTTACAAAAAAAAAAAATTCAATTTGTATATATATGTTCACAACTTACCTAACTGGTCCCATAATTGTCGACATTTATCTGTCATAGGTGTGCCCTGAGAGTGCCAGATAACTAGCCGTGGATCTGCTAGGAACTGTTCTGTAATTAACCTCAACATCCTCCCACCATTGGAATCTTTTGCCCTCAACATTTCTTTAACCTTTAAGTAAATCAAAACTTGATGAGCCTGAATATATACTTTTTATATTTAATAAACAGAAACCAAAAATTCTTAACAAAGGATTCGACACAATTATTGCACAATTAAAAACAATAAAAGTTATCAAAACTTTATGAAATTATAAATATGTCTGATGTTATGCTACTGAAGGGGGGAGGGATTTAATGACTTACTTTAGAAAAAAGGCAGTTGAGCTGTTTGTTAGCGCTGTAGTAGCTTCCCTGAGACAGATATGTACGAACTTGTTCTCCAACTTGTTCTTCATCAAGATGCCAGCTATGTTCTTCATCGGCCGGAGCTCCTGCTGTTGGATCAGGAGCTCCTGAAATTGTTTACCAAGAATACCCAATTACAAACAATTCCTTTACAATATTTTACAAACAATTCCTCCTTGTGAAAATTACATAATAAAAAGGTATAAATAATTTATGAAGAAACTTTAAAATCACTAGTTTTTTTTTTTAAATTCATTTTCAAATTCCTTTTAAGAAAAAATTTTTCATTAAAAGATTCATAAATTACATCATATAGTTAACGTTGATTTAAAATTAAAAACTTGATTAACCCTTTTTTGTACACATAATACAAACTGCTATTTAAATAATAAATATGAAATAATACATACTAATTCATAATATATACAAAATAATTTTTTTACTAAAACATACCGGCAATTCTGTTAATTAGGGACTTAGTTTGAAGAATATCATCTGCCAGTCTTTGAGCAGTTGGCAAAACTTCAGTATGATGCTCTGCAATAAGGTACTGAACTAACTTTTGCAGTTGCTGTCGATCCAATTGCAGTAAAGTTTCTGCAAGAAAAAATAATATTATATTAGAAACAAGCAGCTAATCTGCCTCCATAAATGTGTTGTAAATTTTAATTAAAAATGAAACTAAAAAAAATTATTGAACATACAAAACAACAAATATAACAGTCATTTGAATAATAATAATGTTTCATTTATGAAAAAATGACTGAAGTTTGAAAAAGTTTTTGATGTTTTTATCTGAAGATTTTTCTCTTCTTACAAGACTGTTAAAAAGTCATAACTAATGAAATAAAAACCAATATGACATAAAAAGGTCAGTGCTTAATATTATATATGTTGATTCAAAATCACAATTTTTAGTCTGTGATAATGGAATTAATTCTATTTTAATTGTTAGGAACAACTTATCAGATACTTCTTAACATCAAATTTTAGAAAAAGAGTTTTATCGTTAATAAATATATTCACCATATAAATATCTTAAAATAAAAATTTTCCTGTGAAAAAGTAGAAAGTTTCTGTGGTTGAAAAATGTAGATAATAAGACTCTAGTTTTAAAAAACTACTTTAAAAATGTTTTACATATGTTCAAAACATATTCTGTTTACGTATAAAATTTTACTATTTCTTAACTTTAAATATTATTGTAGTTATTATATTTTTCACAAATGCAATGAAAAATAACTTAAAACACAAGCATGTCAGTGCTATAATATATTATTTCTGTTGAAAATATGACAGGAATAATTTAAATATATTTTAAAAATTACCCTCTTAACCAACATTTGACAATATTAAATAAGCTTTTATTAACTCAGAAGCCTTTCACATATTCTTCTACAATATTTTTTTTTTTAATTCTAAAAATTAAGATTTAAAAATAGAGATTGGAAGAGAATTGCAAAAAATTACATCAAATCACAAATGTATACAAAGCATAAGAAAATACCACTATTTTCAAGAGAAACAACTAAAAGGAAAAACAATTTTCAGTAAGAATGATCGTCAGAAATGAAAAATTTCATATAACAGAAAAACAGAATCACAATGAATTTAAAAAGTTCTTTAGATATACGATAAATTCAGTAATTTACCTGAAATTGGTACTCTGAGCCTGACACTATCTGCATTTCGAATTCTGTAAATAGCTAAAGCTACAACATGCTGGCACCAAAATATGTCTTTTGTATCACACGTGCATGTAACGGAAGTAATTTTACATCTGGTTAAAAAAAAAAAAAGAAGAAGAATTAACATTGAAGTTACAATAAGACACATTCACATAATTTCTTAAATAATTCCTAATATATTTCTAAAAAACCGATTCTCTAAAAGGATTTCTATTAAATTTTAAAAAAGGACACCATGAAATATTTATGTAACTCTTAATGTTCTTATCTCTAATAATTCATTATAATCCTTACAATGTACACTTAAAAAACCTCAAACACAAGCAAATTAAAAATTTCATGCTACGCAAGTATTCCATATTGTAGTAAAAATATATCACAAGTATTCATAAAATAAGATAAAGAGCGATATTTTTACTACAAGGAAAAAATTATTATAAACTAAATATTATAAACACCAAAACAATTTTTTAAAAAAATACCTATCAAATGTTATTGAAACTCGACATCTCTTGTCATTTTCAGAGAAATTTGGATGTGTGTTGTTATTAGAATTCTTGGGGGCAGCTACAATACCACTCAAATGGAAACCTGAAAAATAAAATGAAAAATTGATGCATTGAAAAATAAACCTTTAAGGGAAAAGAAAAAAAAAAAAAAACACAAACAATAACATGATGAATAAAGTTTAAAGTACAAGTAGTTTCATGAATCCTAGTTCTTGCAAATATAAATCCAGCACCAAACACCTTGTTATTTAAGATTACAAAACTTATGTATATGTTCCTCTATTCATAATTTGCTCTGTACAGGGAAATATTTCCTTATTTTCGATCAAACATGCATACAAACAACTACATTGATTATTTTTAGTACATATATATAATATCCTATTTATATACATCAAATTCTTTGTATAGAAAAAAGTATTTATATTAAGAGTGAATATAACAGAGATTTTATTACAATCCAAATGAACCAATTTAAGTTAATCGTATATTATTCAAAAATCAATGATTTCCTATCATTAAATCAAAAGAAAGACGGTATTATTCGGTGATTATCATTATCTAAATTATTATAAATATAAATATACATAAAGAGAATTAGAGAGGAAAATACTTTTAAAGAAATTTAGAGAGGAAAATACTTTTAAAGAAATTTAGAGAGGAAAATACTTTTAAAGAAATTTAGAGAGGCAAATACTTTTTTTTCATTCCGTTAATAAAATTTAACATTTAATAATATATCATAAAAATGCATACTATAGTTAGGTATTTAATAATTTAATGAAATTTGCCACTTAAAGGTATTTCCCCCTGATATATAAGATTAAAATTTCATAACCCATAGACAGTTCAAAGTTTCAAAAAACTTGCACAACAACAGAAATTAATGACAAAACTATTACTCATGATAAGATACCACGAGTTTGAACAAATAAAATGATATAGACACGTGTATAAATATTTTCTCCCAGCGCTTTACAATATATATATTACAGCGATTTAATTCTTCATCGCTACTTAAAATCATTAGTAGCATTTTTCGGCTTGAAAAATGGTCTAAATTATTAGTGTAAAGAATAATACTTTCACCCATTCACTTCTAAAAGACTTCAAACTCAAGATTCATTAAATTTCGTTCGTAAATAGGAAAATAAATATTTAATATATATGAAAGCAAAAGCATAGATTGTGGGAGACGTGAGCACAGGTTTTATGGGAGAATTTGTTGTCATACAAATGACTTTTTATGGATCGCGAAGATGTTCTGAAGTTTCAAAAAGAAAAGCAACTATCTTGATCTAAATTATATCTTAACAATATTAAATTTACAGCTTTGCACAAAGCAAACACATAGATAGCAATTACAAAAAGGAGGTTTCGAATTATTAAAACAAAATTATGAATTTTCAATAGTTTATAAGGAAATAATAAAAATTATGCGTGTGTGTGTTGCAGTCTGTGAATAAAAGTAACTTAATGGTTGCTTCAACATAAGGGAAGCCTAGCACAAAGAAATTACCTACTAACTTTGCCCTCTAGTCTCCAGGAGGCGTGGGAACACGGTCTAGACTTGCCCTACCGCATAAAAACACACTAGACGACCTTGCCTGGCAACATTCGAACGTCAAGGTGTATTTTACACATCGAAAAGAATCGGTAAACTTTTTTTAGAAAGTACACCGTACACCTCCTGCTTTTCCTTTCAACAGCTATCTATTTTTTATATAAGATCCTGCTCGGCTAAAATACCATTACAATAATCGACAAAATTATACAAACATATATGTGTGTGTGATAAGATAAATTTAAATAATTTTTAAATGCGATCATACAATGGTCTTAAATTTATTGATCATCAATAAAGTTTATTTCAGTAAGTATGTAATACTACGCAAGTTCCACACAAAATGGAGAATTCACTCACTGTATATACATTTATGAATAAACATGAAAACATTAAAAAAAATTAGATGATTTCTTTATCGCGAATTAAATTTAATGAAATTGATATTCTCATGTTCGTCAGCACATCCTAATTTACGAAATTACAGATTCAAATAGTTTATCAGTTAGCACTTACACTATGATCCCTTTGGCAAGAGAAGAAAAATATTAATTTTAATTTACTTAATACACATATCCTGAGCTCAATAGAAACCCAATACCATGCTAATGAGGGTCTCAGTTTCTAATACCATTATGCGGAAGCAAACAGAAAATTTCATCCGCGCACAATTACACAACGACCTTTTGAACTGCAAAAGCGATTATCCAGGTCAAAGGAGATATACTCTCTTGGGCAGAGTGGGCAAAAGTCCAGATGAGATAAACAAGGTGCACACTTAGAGTAACTTCATCTCGTCTTGAGAATACATTATTGAAAGATATGCTTAATTGTTCCCTTGGAAATAATAAGAACATTCAGTTTTTATTTTTCCAAAAAAAAAAAAAAATAAATAAATAAGGATTTCCCTACAGATTACATTACTTTAAAACTACTATATTATATATATTCCTATATCATTCATTACTATATATAATTAATATAACAAAGCAAACTATACAAATAAACGACATTTCTAACAAGAAAAATGTGGTATTTTTCTTCTGATGTTTATATATATATAATTATAAGATACCTCAAATACTTCTTAATGTCAATTGAACAGAGCTACGTTAAATTTTAAAATAAAATGAAAAAAAAAATATTTTAAAATTATTCTTCATGTAAGAAGCGTTTAAACCAAATAGATGTACTGATTTAAGTTGTAAGAAATACCGATTAGACTGCTAAAATGCATACATATACACCGTGCAATCAAGCATATAACGCAACAACCAATAAATAACTAAATATAAATGATGGATTTCGCTCTTTTAGAATAAATAAGTCAAGTATACAAATTAATCTATAAGTCTAATGATATTCATATCTTTGCGAGTGATCACCAATCATCCCAATTTTTACAATTCTTCCACGAATTGTTACTTTAACAATCAACTACGAGATAAATATGATAATGGTTTTATTTTTTAACTTGCATCAATAATTTATTACAATTAAAAAATAATTTCGGAAGCTCATAATATTATAATATATATATGTGTGCGTGGGTGTGTGTTGTGTTGTGTACGTGCATGTATATATGTAAGGAATTGATCATACTGAATTTTAGTTACAGTCATGGTTAGAAAATATGAATTCTCTGAGAAAAATCTATTTTACGTTCAATCAGAGAGAGAGTGGATAGTTACATCATGAAATTTGCAGCAGACGCCACTTTTGTCTCTTCGCCTTCGCAACTACAGCAGAAGAAAATTTTCCTTGTTTGAAAATTTAAATGCAAGAATTATCCAGATCACATGGTATTAGATTTAAGAATCTTTAAGTATTTTAGACGGAGACGAAAAGTCAAGTAGGGATTATCCTTACTGTTTTAAAGCGTGAGAAGCATTAATTGAGCAGATTTAAAAATCGTATAATTGAATAAATTAAAAGATTAAATGAAATTGTATCAGGAAATAACGATGAAGTTCTTACTCTGATAATTAAAGCATGAATGATTACAGAAATCAATCAAACCGCACACACACACACACACACACACACACATATATATATATATATATATATATATATATATATGTATAATATATATATATATGTGTGTGTGTGTGTGTCTATGTAATAAATACACATAATGGAATAAATATTATACAAAAAAAAACATTATAGGTATTACATTTAATAAAATTATTTTAAGACTATTTTTGTTTAATCTTACAGAACAAGATCCTGATTCTTGAGTTTTTCTTAGAGTAGAAAGATTAATGTAATCCACATAGTATTAATATACCTAATATTTCATCTCGTACGGTTGTAGCATATATACTCGTTTATCTCACATCATCCTTAAAATTCAGAAACATTCAATATAAATATTCAGTTTTTTCGTTGAACATTCAAAGTTGATTATCATTTGTCATCTTAAGTTCTGGAGACGCAATGCGAAACATGTTTGATACGGAAATAAATGCATTCATTCATAAAGAAGTAGTTACTTCTCTCTAAACACGCGATAGAGTAAGTAAAAACGAGATTTCATTGAGCATAAACTAAATCTGGCTATGCTGCACCAAACAATGTCGTCTGTGATCTAAGCGTAAGATAAAAATATGGAAAAATGGTAAAAATTGGTTGACAAAAGAAAGGGACAAAAATAGATAAGGATAGCTAAGATATCCTGAGGTGCATCACCCATGTTTACTTAAGACAGTAAAAAACAAAGAAAAGAAAAAGATCACTAGGATGTCTCGTCTAAACGATAGAGAAATCTGAACATATTAATTTTGTAATGGAAGGCGGTAAATGTTTTCTTTAACAACATCAGAAAATGGTTTTAACGAATACTTTGGGAGAATGAAGAGCAAGGCGACTATCAATCATAATTCTGATATTATTAAATAGAGCTACTTATTCCTAAAATAATTTAGGATGCAATAGATATTTTATACCCCCTAACTATTTTAATCAATCTAGTTTCCGATAAGTGTTCCCCCCCTCGAGAATAAATTCCCCCCCTATCCATTAAAAAACAGCACCGAAGTTTTCTGAAAAACATGAAACATTAAATAATTCAGGATATTTAAAATTTAATTTTTTGACAAATGTATTTATACAGTGCGCTAATTCGATTTAGATTTTAAGAGATGTAATATCAAGTAACCAAAAAGTTCGTTTACGTGACCAAAGGTATGATTCCCAAATGGTCGATTTATAGGGAAAGTCTACGGGAGAATAAATAAATACTTTAACAAAAATACGAATTAAGGAAATATACGAAAGCCATGCGGCTGGAAGTAGTTTATTATTATCTCTGAAGCTGTTGTTCGTTTATAAAGTCAAATAGGGCATTAGGAAGATATAACAGCAAGTCAAAATATAAGTTAAATGCATAAACATTCGAAGGCAAATTTATAACATATTTTATACGTGGTCGTTAATTCACCCCTCCACCGCCTAATACGATTGAAAAATCACATTGTTTTATTATTCGGACATACTAGACATATCGACGACATTAAAAAGACTATCATGTTTCTAAATTTACTTCTTTTGCCAAAATATTTCGAATGGAAATGATTTTAGTTTACTACAAGTAGTTTGCAGCACAACCGCTTTACATGTAGAAATTAAGAATTTAAAAATAAATGTATCACTGAAATATATGCATGTCTAATTTTAAATATGTTCACACATGAAATTCTAAATTCTATTGGCTGTAGCTTTTTTGTTACATTTGCTTCTAATAAACAATAATTTTTCATGCCGGAAGGTAGAGACGTGACATTTTAATTTAAGATTGTAACAAAGCTAATGCTAAGTATGAAAAGTTAATTATATGATACGTTAAGAAATGCTCTTATTAGGTTTGAAAGGAAATCGGAAAACAATGACAACCTTCCTAATTCAATTTCTGTATTAAACTATACAAAAAAAAGTGAAATACGAGCTCATAACCATATAGTACAGCCGACCAGGGGAAGGGTCCTGGTATCGATTCGAATGTAGGTTGCCAGAAAGAGTGTTCACGTTAATGAGTAAGAATCACTTGTAGCCGACAGCCCATAGCGGTGTGGGAACGGAAATCCCTGCCCAGGAGAAACGACCTTGCCTCCGAGGGATCTTACCGTACTCTGCGGAATCCAATTCTCTCCATCCCTTACCGCATCAGCGATATAACTGATTGCGGCGCCATATTTGGCACAATTTCGCCTAGCCTAGGAGAATATTTCCCCCCCCCCTCTCTATCCTTCTGTCTTTCTAACCGCTTAATTTCACGATACAAAAATTTAGTTGCAATGAAAATATCTACTACATCGCGGTAAGGCTTAAAAAATCCATGAATCATTAGGAAAAAAACTTTCAACAATATGGCACAAGCTGGATTAATTCGATAGAATGAATTTATGATGGATCCTGGCATCTTCATATCATTATATTGCAGTGAGTAGCAAAAAAGCAAGGCATAATTTTTTTTCACAGGAATTTTTAATGAGTTTTCATTCTAACACATTTTAAAATTAGGAGGGGGAAAAAACAAGTTAAAAAACTTTTAAACTCAAAATTCAAACCAATAAATGAATTTATAATGGAACTATTCAAATTGTGAGTATTTAAAGAAAAAATATTCCCAGGAAATAAATGCTTTGTAACTATTTTTGTCAAACAACTAGTTTATGTCCGATCCAAATAGAAGATAGAGAATTTCAGAGTTTCTTTTGAGGAATGTTCTTAATTCAGTTTTTTCACTACCTTTTTTCTTCCTTTCTTTACACTGTTTGCTCAAATCAGATTCAAAAGTTTCAAAAAATACATTTAACTTTTCTACTGTCAATTAAAAGGTCGTAAGAATATTTATTTGAATTGAAATGCCTATTTCATTAATTGTTTCTGTGCATGTTCCTTATTTTTTTTATTAAAAAAAAAATTCTTTCTACTAAAATGATAATAAACATTAGGAACGTAAAGAGAGAGATAAATCTGAAATTATAATAAGAATAATAACTGAAGGTACAATCTTTTTTTTTTTTTTACGATAAAGCAAAAGCTACTTTTATATGCGAGAAAGAAATTTTTGTATCGATTATTTTGAATACATAATAAGCGTTTGCTTTTACGATAGATGACACTAAGAACCGAATACGTTTGAATAACAGAAATATTCTTACTTTAATTTAATTACTTTATTTCAGCAATGGTAAAAAAAAAAGAAATTAAAAACTTATTTTCTATTTCTCAATTATTTGAAATCACATTTATTTTATAATACATTACAATTCAATTAAATGTCCCTTTTATCCTTATTTGCATAAAAATGACTATTTAAAAAAATATTTTATCAATATATAATATATTTCGATGCTGAATGTGAATATCAAATTTAAAATAAACCATTTCGACGGGCAGTGGTTTTCCGACCCAGAGGAGAGGGAGAGAGTTTTTGCTGACCTTGGAGTGCTAGCGTTGTTTCGAACCCTGGACCAGTGGGTCCGAAGGAAAGTTGACCGGTCACTTTTTGCACGCTCTTACTAACCAGGTTGAAAAGACATCTCTTCTGGCTGGTTAAGTAAGGACTTTAAACTTTTGATATTGTTGTTGACAAGAGTCGCTGCTTCCTTCCCCTCCAGTATCATTGTGATGATACGAAGAGAGCTACAATAGTTTGTACGGAAGGTTGCTTTTTTGATTTTTTTAATCATTACTGCAATTGATATACATCCCTCTATATTGTGTTGAGTTTTGCTTGGGACAGTTTCCATTTTGAGTCATCGGCTGTCTCGTGTTGAGTGGCGGGTCTCGTCGACACGTGCGCCAGAGCCGGAATATCACTAGTCGTGATTTTGAGTGCGTTTGTCTTAGTTAGACATACAGGGGCAAGTGTTTTGTGTCGGGGGAATATGCAATCAGTAGGTATAGGTTGTGCTGCCATCTAGTGTTCAAGTCCTGAGTCACCACTTCGGCGGCCAGTGGATTTCCCACCCCAAGGAGGGGAAGAGAATTGATGCGCAGGGTTGTTTCGAACCCTGGACCAGTGGGTCCGAAGGAAAGTTGACAGGTCACTTTTTGCATGCTCTTACTAACCAGGCTGAAAATACATCTCTTCTGGCTGGTTGAGTAAGGCATTAAAACTTATGATATTGTTGCTGACGTGAGTCGCTGCACCATAAAGAATTCTTTCTTCCAAATTATTCAACACGATTTTAAACATTTATACAATACATCACAAAGTTAAATTATTCTAATAAATTAACGAAAATATGTAAGAAAACTCCGACGTACAAGATAGATTTAATCATGAGGTTTTCATTTCAGCAACGTTAAGGTTCGCGAAACTTTTCACATATTGGAGCATTTTTAATTTTTTCCATTCATTCATATATTATTCGATAGTACATCGATGCATAAAAATGTAGGCAAAACTGAAAAGAAAGCACGTTTCATCTGATAATGTTCGATGTGTATGAGAGAATAATATAAAACTTGCAACTGAATTTGGTCATTAATATCGAAATCTCGAAATGAACAGCTTACAATCGACAAATAAACCTCTTCCCATAAAAAGCGCACAATCAAGTTCTTTTTTTTTTTTTTTAAAGGATGGGAGGGGGGGGGGGGAAACGCTTCTCTAAGAATTCGTCACTAACTCTAACTTTTTAAATTAAAATTAATTCTTACAAGATGCATTCATATTGTCTTCGTATAATATTATAAAATGGTAAGAATATCAATTTCACTTTTTCAAGTCTTAATGCCCGAGTTTGATTATTATAATATATACCAAAACAGAGATCGAAGGGATGTGGTTAAATCATAACAGTGCGTGCAAAATAAATAAAAATACATACGTTACAGCCTAGATTAAAAAATTGATACATGAAAAAAGATACATGAAGTAATAAAATCCTTTACTATTGAATTCATTTTTTATAATTTTTCTCAGAATGCTTTTCAAAATAGTTTTCGAATCGAAGTGAAGGTTTTCCGGGACATGTACACAATATGTTGATATTTGTTTGCGTCCTTCAACGTTCTGTCTATTGGAGCACGGTCGACTACCTAAATTTTAAAAGCACAGCATCATAAAAAGATAAATTCGTTACCATGTCCCGAATCTATCTGAAAATAGGGACTCTTTCTTAAATTTAAAAATGTGTTCTAAGTTACGATATAGTCCTACGATATTAAGCAAAGACAACTTTAAAAGCAAAAATTATCAATAATTTCTTTCTCATGTTTACAATACTGGCAAATGATGAATGCTAAATTTTCTTTTAAATCTTCGCTCCACAATCAATATAGTATGTAATTTAAAAATGGAGTTTTGTCAAAAAAATATTCTACACCGTTGAGAACTACATTTGAAGTTAGTAAACCTGTTATATGCAAGAAGAGGATTTCGATTTGATGAGAGTCCACAGAACTGAATGAGAAAAAATAGTTTATAAAGTAAAATTGTGATTTCATAACTAAATTAAATAATGATTACTTCATACCATACGCTTATGATAGTAACATATAAATTATCGGAAGTCGTAATAATCTAATTTTAATTTTAGTATTAAGATGCTTATACAAAAGTCAGTATATGAAGAAATATTTTATTCGCTAGTCTACAAATAATTTATCTTCTCCACACAACAAACACGATTACTTTCTATTGTGTAAAATCAATAAGAATAATGAATTAATCCTACATTGCTAAATATAATTAAAAGCAGTTCACGCTTCAAACATGATGTTGATTTATCAAAATATAACCCAACTTCATTACATAAATATACATTATAGCGATCAGTCAATGATTACAAACATTTATTACAAAACAAAACAACGAATAACCTTCACCCACATGCGTTGACCTCCGCCTTGGCGTGGATAGAGAAGGAAATCGGGCCAAAAATAACACTTCCAGTTTCTACTCGGGGAAACACCTTCCCATAAGGGTTGCCAGTACTTCACCAGGGTTGCTGTTGATATATATTTTTTTTTAAATCTTTCATACATAAGTTTATGCTCTGAAGTCGCCAAAGGCAAATCTCTCGCCAAACCTTATCGTAAGCGATAAGCAGCCAATTATAGTGAGTCCCCTGGAGCTCTTCTTTACAATTCTACTATTGGTAGTTGTCACGTGATCTTAAGCACGTGCTCAAGGGGAAATAGAGAGTGGCTAGTGGGTGTAGGCTCTGGTGACGTAATGGGGTGGCAGAAAACTACTCGATTACGTCATGCCACGATCCTCAGCTGACAGCGACGCCGGATGTAGAGACCGGTCTATTCCATTTACTATCTCTTCAGTCAGGGAGGAACGGTGGTTGTAATATGCGGTGAGCTGCGTTAAATTAGTTTCGATTTGTAGATTTCAAGGAAAATTGTTTTGAATTTTTGATGTTAAGATTATTTTGTTAAAAAAGTAAGAAAGAGCTAAGAACTAACAATAAGACATACAACACATTAGAAATTTCGACTTTTAATTTTTTAAGAATAAATGGATTTTTTTAGAATTTTAATGGCGAAAACGATGAGACGATGTTAATTTTAAAAAAACTCAGTCAAAGTAAAAAAAAAATCAATAAAGATATAATTTTTTTTATCGAAATGTGAAGTGAATTTTGGTTTAAAAAATTATCAAGTTAGCATTGTAATTTTTTTTTAAACTTAACTGACACATTTCACGAATTCACAAATACTTATATAAATAAAGATAATTTTTGAGAGTTTGATTACCTTTCCATATAAATAAAACAATCATTTATAATAGAATAAAAGCTAAAAGACATTTCATTTCCTCCGAACAAAACAAACAATACAATCGACAAGAAATTATAATTAAAACAGATAATTAAAATGAGATTGTGAGTTTTCATGAAGTTTTTACTATTCCTAATTAGCTATCATACCATTGAATATTTGATCAATAATTTGAAATGTAGCACAATAAAATTATAAAGTAACCAAATAATAAGAGGATACAGCCATTTTCAGAAAATTAAATTCATAAAAACAAAATTTAGTAAACACTAGAAAATCAATTCAAATATGAGCCTGAACTTTTCATTGTTTTCCTTTCCTAATTTTTTTCACTGTCTTCTCTGGGTGGAATATTAAAGTAACCATACTTTTGGAAATACATAAAAAATATTGCAATACATTTATCCGAATATGTATCTTAAGAAAGAGGTCAACAAATAAAATAATGAAATATAAATCATGACAAATTAATATTATAAAGACAACAAAAATTTAGATATATATGTGATTTCCATATTATTTTATCCATCTTTTCATTGGGAACCATCATATATATTATTTTATTAGGTCGCTTTGGGCTAGATAAAGTATTTATCGTATATTATCACAGATAAGACGACTCCGAATATAAATTTTCGACGAAGTTTTAGAGTTTTAGCATATATGTCCTATAAGACGCCTCCAAACTATCAACGGCCTTAGTTCAGTTTAGATCAGCGATCCTCACCTGGAACAAATTTTATTGCCTTGCATCTGGCTGCACTATCTATAGTACCAAGCGCCGAATCACGAGCTCTCACGTACTTCTAACAAGTTCCGATGTAGGTTGTGTCATGTGTTCAAACAATTTGTACTAAAAGTGTAATCAACGTAAAATTTTAAGTGTGGGCCTAATTCGTCGAACTAATGAAAAAGAGAAAATATGAAGCAAGCTTTAAGTTAAAAATCATAAAACACGCTAAAGAAACAAATAAGAGTGCTGCATCAAGTGTTTTCGATATAACAGAGAAGAAAGTAAGAGAATGGAGAAATATTGAAGACTCTATTAAAAAATGCCAATGAAAAATGTTCTATGCGGAGAGGAATAGCTTGTAGGCCAGACTCACACAATTACTTTACAGAATGGGCACAAGAGGCAGAATTGTTATGTTGCAACAAGACATATAATAAATAAATGGATCTTCTGAATATCTAATATTGGAAATAAGGAGGAAACATTGATGAACTTTGACATGATAAACGATTTAAATGTGGAAACAAAAGGCAAAAATTGTTCAAGCCAGAAGTACAGGTCATGAACAGACAGTAAAATTAACATGCATAGCAGACGAAACAAAGTTAAAAACCGTGGTCTCTCTCATTTCCAAGAGAAAAAACTACTTCTAAATTAAAATTCCCGCCAGGCATTTTCGTAGATTTAAATGAAAAGGGGCGGATGGACGAGAATGATGCAAAATTGTGGATAGAAAATTTATGGCAGAGGCAACCAGGTGTTCTACGAAATGAACACTGTTTGTTGGTTGAAAACAACTTTCAATCATCTCTCCGAATAAACCATTCAAAGATCACACATGTGAACCATTGAATAACTGAATGATAAGTGATGTTAAGTCGTATACGAAAGGTGAAGTTACGTGGACTTTGTCACTTGATGTGCAGTGCGATTTCGTGATCAAATCACGGGAAAAAGTGAAAGTAGAGACAGTGCTTAAATACTTCCAAAATATAGGGATTTCTAAAGCTATGGATGACACTGAGGACGGATACTGAAGTGAAAATCGACTTGCAAGGTACAGAATGGAATCCATATGACGAGCTTCTCAACAACGAATGTGAGAATGTACTACTTGAGGAGCTACTTGCCTTAAATGATGAATATGAGCATTTTGTAGAATTTTAAATATATTGGTGAGTGATTTGTTTTATTTTGGGATGTTTTTAATTTACATAAATTTCAATTTCATTTTTAAATATCTGCCCCATAAGACGACCCTTGATTTCGGAGGTTCTTTTTTATGAATAGAGTATTGTCTTATCCAATTATATCAATTCAAAACATCAAAAAATAAAAATAATTTAACAATTTATTTGCTCAAAATAAAAGGTTCTAAATTATAAATTAATAATTGTCGTCAAAAGTTTGCTGATAGTTAATTAATTCCCAACGATGAATTTTAGAGCACAAAATTCAGGTAATTTGATAAATAAAACATACCAGGGGAAAATTTATTTTTCATAACTTTTTAAATAAATTTGAACAAAACCTAATTGAATACAACTTGAATCGACCAAGAAACGAATTATTATTTTTCATTCTAGAGCACTGTTTAAGTGGAAATGTTAAAAAATTAGCTTTTTTCAAAAAACAGAGATCCTACCCAATACCAATCAAAGAAAAAATTATAACCTATTGCTCATTAGCAGTTCAGATAGGAAACGGGGGATTTTCAATCCCATTTCAAACTAAATATCTTTTATATATGAAAATTTAGATTAAAGATATTAATATATAACGATTGACAAAATGCCACCATTAAAAATTTTAAGCGTTTTTTTTATACGTCACTAGATTAATATAACTGACAATTTCGTTAAATTAATGATTAAATAACACATGAATTTGCTTTTTTTTTTACAACACTTATAAAAAATATTTAATATTGATCGAAATGGGTTGTTTTTGAAAATGCCACTACTATCATTAAAGACAATCGCACTTTTTATTTAGTATCGCTAAATTTTTAAGTTACTTTACCACAAGTTCTTATGGTTAAAATATGGATGGCGAAAATCTCGGATCATTTTCAAAAACCTACATGTTCAGAATCTAATGGCTTAATAAACTCTCAATAAAACTAGCTCGTAAATACAGCAAGGAAATAAGATGGACATCGTCCTCTGGCCTGTCACAATAATTACCTCACATTATTCCAATGAGGGCCAATTAGAAAGAGCCCCAGGCACGGAAGTGCTTATAAACGGATGAGAAAGTTGGAGCGGATGCTGTGTCAATCATGCGTCTCTTACGCGCTCGTGAGCATCGATCGAAATATCATTGCGGACGGTAATTCGACCGACGCTTTGTTTCAAAGAAAGCTTTCTCATCAGCCAAGGTAAGAAATAATCAACGCTCTTACAATAGTCCATCCGTATCCGTAAGGAATAAGTTACAAGATTACTACAGATAATGATGAATTTGGTTTGTGAAATGAACATGTAAGGACAGATGGATTTAAAGTTGCAACTAAGATTAACGATAATTACTTATAAAGAATTATCTTGCAATATTTCATTTAAATTAGCTCTTTACCGATGGATTTTCCACAACAAAGGTTCTCTTTAATGCTAAGAAGATTATCGAGTAAAACGGAATATTAATTTACATCTTGTTTTCTCTCTTTTGTGTAGTAATACTGAACAATCTATCTACAAAAAACTCATTTTAAGTTAAGCTCAAGAAAAAATATTGGAAAACCTGTCCATGCAATGTTTTATTTTCCTTAAAGAGAAGTAGAATGCAAAAATTAGAAAAGCATATAACGTTCTCAAAAAGGCATAACCTTCCTTAGAAGGAAAAACCTTCAACAAGTTTAATTTTGATTTATAAACAAAAGGTGGGGAATCAAATATTCATAAATAATTTATTATCACGCAAAAAAAAAAAAAAAGGAAAAGGAAAGGCGCCCGTGACATTCGTGAATTAATTATAATTCTCAAAAATTTAATCGTTTTAAACGAACTTTTTTTATATATATTATTCCTGATACATAGCCAAACTAACCAAATTAAAAGTTTTAATCATGAGCGGTTAAAGAAGTACAAGTTATAATCTGTTGTACAATAATTCCTCAATATATATTATTTAAAAAAAAAAAAAAACAATAAATGCTTTTTTAAATCAAAAGATCGAGTAATCTTGTATAAATTCAAAATTTGAAATTTAAGAAAAAAACTGCGTTCAAATCAATTAACTAAACCTACAGAAAAAAGTTGATTTCATATACTTTTATGGAGTTTTCATTTCTTATTTTTGAATAAAGCGAAGTAATAAACATCATAACGAATTAGAAACTATTTTTAATTAACTAGTCAAAATACTAGATTTGCATCAGTTTCACATGCTTCAATTATGTCAAATATAGCTGCTCATACAAACTATTTAAACGTGTTTGTCAATGCTCACTCATAAAAAATACTTATTTCCCTTTAAAAATTATTTTTCAAACAGGAATTTTTTAAGAGCTACTTTTTATTCATATTTATTAAATATGGGATTTAAACTGTCAAAAGTTCAATGCAAAAAGTTAAATTTTTGAAGGAAAAAAAAAAACTATAGTAAATAAAAAATAATTAATACTTCGAAACTCTTCTCAAACATTTTTCCTAATTTAAAAAAAAAAGGGAAAAAGTTTGTTATTTCGCGAAAAAGTTAATTCACAACAAGTAATCAAAAATTTTTAACAGTTACATGCATCATAATTTTTTAAACATGCATCATAATTTTAGGAATTTTTTTTAAATGTCATAATTATTGAAAACAAGGTTTTACTTCAATGATAAAAAAAAAATGAAATATTATTATTATATTACTAATCATTGAAATACAAGAACAAATAAGTTAAAATCATTTTTAAGTTGTTCTACAGCAGAAATGTGGAACCTTTTATAATGATTAAAGGCGACAAGTTTCCCATTACAACAAGATAACATTGTTTCGCAGATATTTTGTAAGAAATAGGACATACATTTAAAACTCCCGTCTACCGGCCATTTTGATTTCGTGAACGAAATGTGGAATCCATTGGAATTTCTACTACCGTCCTTAAATCCTTACTTTTTTTAAAAAATCTATTTGACTGCAAAAAGGTGCGATCGAAATAGCAGAAAATAATAAAGGTTTCTGCTGAATTTTCCGTCAGAGTTTTAAAAATATTTTTACCGCCATTTCAATGATTCATTCGTGGATTTTTGTTGGTCTTTAAAAATATTCTAAAATATTGTTAAAAATCGGAGAGAGTTTAATTCCGCAGAAATCTTCATTATTTTTTGCTCTTTCGGGGGCACTTTTTGCACTCATTAATAAAATAGTTTAGATTGGAGAATGGTAGTAGAAATTCCAATGGATTAACATTAAGTTCACGAAATCAAAGTGGCCGGTGGAGGGGAGCCTTAACGGTAATAGTTGCAGTAATTATTTTTAAATAATTTAACTTTTAATTTGATCACATATAATCTCCAAATTCTTTCAGAGTTAATAGTATTGTTTAAAAATTGTCCTTTTTTTGACATTTTCCAACTATGAAGTTAAGAGAACTACTCTTTATAAATACTATATTATTGAAGTCATCGGCTACAGTACTGTAAAATTATTATGATTTATTTGAAAATACTTCACAATGGTAATGTTAAATTCAAGAACCTTTAAGAGGAAAAAAAAAAAAGGAACATCCATTCATCACACGTCCGAAACTTCTTTCACCACTTAGCAACAGCCACATTACACTTTCTCCATGAAATAATAAGGAATGCAATTCTGAATCAGCCAATTCCTGACAAACCTCAACAGCTTTTGCATCTTTTAATCACAACTGTTACTTCCATTCAAAAAAAGATATCTCTATCAAGTGCCATAATACGCAGAAGGAGGGGGGGGGATAGAAGACGAAAACAAGTATTGGTAGTTGAAAGACGCTGAGAGTAGAGTTCCTTGCAAAACCAATCAGTTCTATCAGCATTTGTCTGACGCCAAGAAACCTTATCAGAAAGCATCCGAGAGAATTTCCTCTACTAGCTGGGGGGATTTGAAGAGGAAACAACAGCAGATTTCTCTCCCCTGAACTCAGGAGCACAGAGGTTATTGTGGCCTCGAGCATGACGCGTCCATCATCGAGGCCATAACCCAGTTGTCACTCGCCGAGAGAGATTTAACTCTTCCCTTCCGAATCAACCACGCGAGTAATTGATGACGTAATCTCTTATCGCACGTTGCAGCAGTTTCAGTGAAGCTTGGCGAAGAAGGAGATGGATCATGCCAGGAGGAAATCAGCCAAATCCACAGATTCGCCATGAGAAATGTTGTTAGAAGGGCACTTGTGTTTTGTTACCGTATGCTGCTCTTGTTCGTGAGAGAATTATTTATTGATAAGAGTTATATTGATTTTCTGATAAGTTCTGGTATTCAGTTAGTAAATGACAAATTCGTTTACAGCAACTTAAAAATTAATCGTACACATACATCTCATTTTTCGCAAGGACTAATAACTTTTACATCAAATTAGTTTTTAAAGATAATCCAAAAAAAAAAAAAAAAAAATTCATTCAGTGATTTTTCTCATGGAAGTTTACAATATCTTTCATGAGATTTTATTTCAGAATTTGTGTTATTTTCTTACATCTTTTAAAGGTGGGTGAATTCCAACTTGAAATAACTTAAATTCTAGAAACTGTTGTACACTTAAATCAAGAGATCATAGTGCACATTTTTTTTTTTTTTTTCTGTTTAAATTAGGAAAAATTTATCAGTCAAAATAATTTGTTGTAATTTTTATTTATTTCAAGTTACGATGCTAAGATATGCAAATATACATATTTTTTTCATGTTTTAAATACAACTCCAATAACATAATCTTAAAATTTCTTTAATCACACATGTGTGCCACGTATTTATCAAAGTAAATAAAAATATCTCTAAGTTTAACCCCATATATTGTGATTAATAAAAGTAGGAAACATCTAAAGGAAGCAAATGTATGAATTTAAAATTCCAAGTGAACTGATTAGATTTTTCAAGTGAATATTGAGAGGCACCAGCAATAAAATTAAATTAAATTCATGGGTGGCTCTCTCAGAGGGCCTAAACGTTAATAATGGTGTTCGACAGAGTGAATCTTTCATGCCTTCGCTTCAATATTTTTGCGTCGGAAAAAGTTATTCGTAATTTAAATATCGACACTCGTAAAAACATCTTCTATAAATCAGTTCAACTTTTAACTTACGTTGATAATATTGATATCATCGCTAGGAGTCTCTCAGCCTTGAAAGAAGCATTCCTTTCTTTAGAGATAGTAGCTGCAAAGCGCATAGGATTGACAGTGAATGAATCTAAAACTCAAGTATATGCCTGTAATAAAAACACCATCCAGTGATACACTTCAATCATTTAAAAAATGCCCCCACGAGTTTGAAACTGTACCATGTGTTAATTACCTTGGATCTCTGGTAAACGCAAAAAATGATATATCTGAGATTCAAAATAGTATTTCACTGGCCAACAAATCGTTTTTCGGACTCCACTCTTTACTGAGGTCCCATTTTCTCTCTAGAAAAACAAAGCTTCTTATTTATGAAACTCTTATTCGGCTGGTCCTAATGTATGGGTCAGAAAATTGGTTTCTAAATAAAAATGGAGAATACAAAATTGCAGCTTTTGAGAAAAAGGTTCTCATAAGTATTTTCGGAGGGGTCAAGGAAAATAGCTTCTGGCGAAGACGTTTTAATTTTGAAATTTGTAGAAATTTTAAATGCGTCAATGTGAAACGAATTAACTGGACTTCTTATATGATTAGAATGGATGAAAAAATCCTGTAAAGAAGGTACTTGTAAAATGTAAATACTTGTAGTAAAGCCCTTTACTACTCGGAAAAGAGAGGATTAAAACTACGATGGCTTGATTCTGTTGAATCGGATTTTAAGATGATTGGGGAGAGGAACTGGCAGACTCTAAGGCAAAAGGCAGGTTAACTTGGAGGAATCTTCAAAAGAAGGCCTTGGCCCACCCTGGGCTGCTGAGTCAAATATGACTATGATTAAGATTAAAGGGGGGAAAATAACAAAATTTGGAAAAATATCTGCACAGAAAATTTTCTACTGGAATGTAAAGTAGATACTGAAAAAAAAATTCATTTTAAACCACACTGAACTAAAGTAATTGAACAACGATACAGAACTCGAAAAGAGAAAAACCAATTTAAAAATAATAATTTCAACGGATAGCACGATGACATATTGAAAATCAATTTCACTATGCCTTATTCGACAAAGTATAATGTGAAGTAAAGTATTTAAATAGTACAATCATTATCATGGAAGGTATTAGAGTATTTTATAATGGATAAGCATATATTAGAAAAGAAAAATGAAATAGATTACATCAATTAAAAGCAAAAATAACTATTCCATCAAGTTATATTTTGAACAACTATTTAGCTATCCTATTAATAAAGCTTAAGAAAAAATTAAAGCAAAATATGAAGAAATATATTTTTCTGCATCATCTACTGGAAAGAATAAAACGACATTTTCAAAAAAAAAAAGTTTAAACAAAACATTTTAGATTTATGCGAAAGGAGTTAAATAAAAAGCGCAAATTACTCTAAAGTGGAAAAGATGCTAAAATTCATATTTAATACATAGTGAAGAATCAACTTTAGAATAACCATGTTGATAATGCTCAAAATCAACTTTTCTCTTTACGTTTGACCAATAGAAATAAACAAAACCGAAAGTAAGAAAAGATTGATAACATATAATTTAATTTAAATAACATTATACCTAAAACAACTTATACAAACAGTTGATCAAAATCCACATTAAAATATCATTACACAAATGCAAAAAAGACTACAAAAAAAAAAAAAAAAAGAGACTAAGAAATAGAAAATATATTTAGTGTTTACACATTTTCATTATTTTTAATATAAATGAATATATATCGTCTATTTTTATTAAATTAAAGATTGTTACAAAGCATTTTTTTTTTTGTAATAAACTTTAAAATTTTGCAAAAATATGTCTTTTTAAACCTCTATTGATTATTCGAATCTAGGAAATTGGCATGTTAGAAATGTTTCTAATGATATAACATAAAAGAATAATCAATTTTCTATTTCACATTACATGTAATTTATTTTTTTTACCCCTAGCAGCAAAAATTTGAGGTATTTTGTAAATATTTTTAAAAAAAATATTTATTGAAAACTCTGTAATCTACTTTTATTCTTTAACCATTAAGCATCCTCTTTCTCAAATAAACACAAAATGGAAGAAATGTTTTCAAGGATGCCATACTTGGGTTACAATGTCAGTGAACCATAAAGGTTCATGCTGTTAGTAGCGCGTAAAGAATCATGGGTAATATAAAAAAAAAAAAAAAACCCAATCCTTTACACATGCAGGCTATTCTTAGACTTCCCAAATAAATTAAGAGAACAAATATTTCAAAACAAAAACAATTCTCACTCAAGTAGATTTAAATTCAGAGCCATGCACGATTTTAAATGCAAAAAACGTTCTTTCTGTCTCGGACAGAGCTTTCCCAGAATGGATGACAGAATGTAGAAATATGTCCCAGAGGATTATCTTGGCGATAAACAGCCAAACAAAGTCAACGCCCAGGTAGGCAGAAAAACTTGAGTTCCGTTCATCGGTCCCGCCCACAAGTCGTGACTTCAGGAGGAGTTACGGTTTAGAAATGGAAATAATTGGCCGCAGGAAATCAGAACTACGCACGAATGATGTCTATAAAGTGGTCATTGTCCTGAATGCATTCTTTTTTCACAACAGCAATTTTATAACCAGCCACTTATGCCTGCATTTAGGAAAGGAAGGAAATTCGAATTTCAAACATCCTTTCACTCGAGCGACGTTTGAAACGAAAAAGGAAGAGTGCTATACGATCCAATTAGAGAGACAATCTAGTAAATTCATTCCTCTTTTGTTAGGCTTTAACAAATAACGTCCCCCATATCTATGAAATAAAAATTCCCATTTCAAAATATTAATTTTTAAGACAATGTTATTTCCCTAAGAGTTAAATACAACATTTTCAAAATTAAAATGTTTCGTCGATTTTGATAAAATAAATATTTAGTCATACGCATGAAAATTTAAAATGAATTCTTAATATTTTTTAAAATAAAATGTTTAATACTTGGCATTTTTACCGATTCACATGAAACATGTTCAGATTTCAATACAGAGCGGCATTCTAAAGCGAATAAAATGATTAAGCAGATAAACTGTCAGCAAGTTTTTGTTAAATATTAATAACGAAAAATAGATACCATTTAAATTAACAAATCACTTAATAAAATACTGAGTTCCAAATCTTCAAATACAATATAGACAGCACTCCCTTAAGTGAATATTAGTATTCCTTGCCTATAATTTTTCTTTTTATTGTCCATTTCTTTCTTGAACAGACTGCAAAAACATTTAGCTATTACAGGATATTTTTATTATTCTAAATAATAAAATTAGTTAAAAGTTAATTTATAAAGTTTGAAAAACACATTGTTAATGATTTATCCAGTCCCAAAGGTTTCCACTAAGAAATACGTAGAACAAAAGAAAGGAAAAATACAAAGATATAAAATTAAAAGGCGGAGAAGAATCAATTTCAACATTAAAAAAAAAAAAAAAAAAAGGAAACCAGCTTTTTATCTCTTATCATACACACAATATCTACTCCTTCCTGTTAACAATGATTTTTAGTTTGTAATCGGAGATGAGAAGCCTATATAATAACACAATGATCATCCAGATATAACACGATCTCACTTCATTAATTTACAAATCGCCACTAAGTGGTTATCCAACTTAGAAAAATATATTATAATCGACAAATTTATGATAGATACATAAGAGAAGTAGCCACCTGAGATATAACATCGAAATTACACAAATGTGTGTGTGTGTTACTAATCAATCTCAATATTTTAAATTAAATTTAAGAAGTTTCCATAACTCTTATTTTAAATTCGACAAAATAATTAACTCGAAAATTTGAAATATAAGTATAATTATTCAATACAAAAAGTTCAAACGCAGGATTTTCAGCATAATGTCATTAAGAGCTTTCTAATTACAGTGAATTAATTGTGACAAATAAGTATATAAATTATTTTTAAGGAAAATGGATATGATTTTGTACCATTTATTTGAATCTGCAACATCAGTTGAGGGCTAGCAATTTTTAAATTACCATCAATCGTCAAAAAAAAAAAGAAGGGAGGGAGGGAGGAGGAATAAAATCAGATATCTTAGATGAAAACATATTTTTCTATAACGAAAGGTCAAAACGAAAAGAAAAAAAAAAGTGATAAGTCAAACATAAAGCCGTAATATAATAATCTATAATATCTGACGCGTTCAGATCAATAACTGCTGATGATTACAATTTTTTTATGTCAAAAAATTCGAATCATGAGAATACGATTACCTAAACAACGAAAATAGATAAGCAAAATCAGAATCTGCGAAATAAACACGTAATAATAACACATGTATGTAGAATTGGTGAAAAATTGAAACGTTACAGTACGTAACATTGAGTACATTAATTTTTAAATTTTTTTCTTCCTACGTCTCAAAATATACCCCAGTATTAATTTTATGGAAAGCAAAATTACTATTTCTTTAACACAACATTATTCACCATATAGAATTACAACTGTAAGGGTTAATTACTGCTAGTAGCTAATCCTGACCAAATTTATTATTTCCGAATGAAGTCATAAGTTCGTTTAATAATTATAATCGATAGCTTTTTATATTATAATTTAAGAGAAATTTACATAAAACTGATAAGCCACATTCATTTTAATCCACAAACAAATAACTTCAAGGACTAGAGTTACATAAAAGAAATATCGGCAAAAAGAGATCTTCCTAAACTATACATTACTCGCAAGATATAAATTAATCAATAAAAGTTTAAATTTTATTTTGCATGAAGCTTGTATTTTCAAAGAAATCATATAAAACATTTCTGAAGATACCACAACGGTAATAAAAATCGTGTTGCGAAAATATGTTTCACAAATTAGCAATCAAGTACTCTTATAGAATAAAGTAGCTAACATTTCAAAATTTGCATTAACTGAGAATTTTCAATAATGGGGGGGGGGGGGTTACTTTAAAAAGATGTCCCACATTCAATATCTAAATGGAAGTAAGATGAAAGGTATGCAGATCTAAGTAGAAAATAACTTCGCAATCAAATTAAGATGCGCGATCTGAATCGTACAAAAGCATTCTTATATGCGAGTCTCCAATGAAAACTTATTTCCTGTTTTCTTCTTGTAGTTGTATAAAATGAGGCCAGATTCCCAAGAAAGTCATGCTGAAAAATACTTTAAATTCGTGAAAAATATGTACAAATATTCAGGAAGGAAAACTAACAGAAAAAGAAATTGGGACAAAAGTAGCATTGGAAAAACATCACACACTTTTCTACAAAATTATAAAACTGATCAGCAACTAATTTTATAAAATGAATTTTACTCCAACTCGACAGCATACCGGTGAAGTGTTTCCCAGACTACATAGGACAAGTGAATTTAATCATCCTTTGTGTGTGCCAATGATACATCTGCCCATATAACTCACGAATTCCAAATCCACTTTAGATGTCATTCTAGCACACGCAGGGTAGGTAAGATCTTCCTATGTGGAGGGCTACTTTACGGCACTCCAACATAGACGTTTAGATCCACCCCCAACAAACAACACACGCGACCCCATCATAACTTTACCCGCCAATTAAAATCCACCCCGATGGGACATGTGATTTAACTCCCCTCCCCTTTTCTTTCTATTCATTCCTCGTTTCGCTTTCATTTCCTTTCAATGACGTCACTGCTTACGAAAGTACTACGTTACGTTCTCATATAGTTACAACTTCTACGCGCGCGCACATACACACATTCAATGGGAAGGTGGGGGAGTAAGCGGGGAGGTGAGGTAGCACAGAACGCGATGACCTCATTCACGAAAACGTTAATTAAGCCTCCCTCCCGGTCTGTTGTTGCTTTCCCCCCACCTTTTCTCTTCCAACGCTTGATCTTTCACTCGCTCCCGACTTGCACAGCAAAGGATAAATATACAGCCATAATTGGCGATGAAGCCTTTAAATTAAGAGAGAATGAATGAAAAGAGAAACAATTTAATAATAGTCTTGACAGAAAATAAAGAAGCGAAATCCAAGATGGAAGATGTCAGCATTCGAAGCCGTTAATAATTTATTGAAATGCCGAGTCTGGGAATCAGACAGAAGAAAAGTAAATGTATTTTCATATATTGTATAAAATTAGAGCAGTAGTATATGTTTAATCATTCACATTGAATATCTTTAAAAGTGTTATAAAACAATCTAAAAGAGTTTTGAATTTGTCAGCATTTTTAAAATTTAAATCAATAAAATGTGATACTTTCAAATGTATATTTTATAAATGAATAAAATAACAAATGAGTTTGACCTTTTTTTTTCTTTCATTTTGTTGTTGTTGTAGTAGTAATAGCATTGTAATAGGGTTTTAGTAAAATATTATTGTATATCTTAAATAAATAAAAATAAAACACTTTCTTAAATTTTCGATTCACAAAATCATTGCTTTCCCCCCCCCTTACATACTGGCAGCTTTCCTCCCTTTCCTTAACCGGGTTGTCCTTAAAAAAAAAATAATAATACGATTTTTATCATCAAATGAAAGTCAAACATATATATCAATATATAACATCCAACAAACTTGCAAGAAATTCGATAATTGATTGAAAAGTAATTTTAAAAATTTTATCTGTCATCTCCTGTAATCAAACGATCTGAGGCAACTTTGAGGATATCTTGTGTTAAAATTCTGTGATACCTCTCAAATTTTTCAAATGTTAAAACATTCCTATAAAAGAAGGGGGCTAAACAATTTTTAATACAGATATACACGTTTAAGTAAAATTAAGATTTTTAAAAAATTAAGATTTTTTTCTAACTAAATGAAAGTCTTGTAGTTAAAAAATCTGTAAAGATCTTTTTACAACTTTATTTTCATTTTGGCCTTGTTCTTAAAAGTTGAAAAAAAAATTAATTTTTTTAACTGATGATAAAAAGAGGAAAGAGATTTAATGAAAAAGATCGTTAATTTAAAGACCATACATCTGAACTAGCATCAGTTTAGTGAGTGAATGAATGAGTGATGGAGAAGTTAAATAGCTAAAAAGAACAAGATCTGGCTATACTGCGCCAAACAAAGTGTAACTGTGATCTAGATAATTAAAAAAAATAGGAGGAAAGATAAAAATTTGTTGACAAGAAGTAGGATCGAAAATAAAGAAGGATCGCTTGTGTATTACGGAAGTGCGTCAATTGCGTTTACCATAGACAGTAAACCCCATAGAAAATAAAAAAGATAATTAGGGTACCCTCGGGTGATGGCCTTATTTATACTTGAAAAAGGTCAGATAAAGCGAGTGAATTTTCAACAGTGTCACACAAAATTAAAAATAAAAAGATACAAGGTAAAATATTTTACGAATCAATAATCGGAACGTTTCTCTCGAGTAAAACAAAACACAAATAAACACCCAGCTTGTTCACGGTATTAATGCAAATAAAAAGGGTAATACATTCGACTCGGATATAATATTCATTTACATATCTTTGAATTGAAACATTTATTTCAGCACGATTTTTGGAGTAGTAATCTGAACATACGTAATTAAGTATTACATTCGTCAATTCTTTTCGTATTTATCGGCGTGTAATACACACACGCAAAAGAGAACCGATACAAATATAATTTATCACACAAATTGTCATAACAATTACATATTATTATAATCATTACGAAAAGAATTTTGCTTAGCAAGGAAAAAAAAAATTGAGGTATTTCTTACAAGTACTTTTATTTTTTTCAAAAATGATAAAGAGGTTGTCCATTTTGTCGATATTCATCATTTACTTTATCAATTTGCCTCTTAAGTATCACTCATTTTTTTTAGAAATAACTCAAAGCATATAAAAATTATACGTACAAAAGAAAAAAAAAACGTCTATATCCCAAACCCCATGCGGTGATCGTCTTGCATTACAACCTAGGAGGATTCCTCGAAATGTTACGCGCCTGGCAAACTCCCAAGAAATTTGGCACCTCGTATTCATTCCATTTGGCGACATGAAGACGGAACGGTAACCCACAGCGACATGAACCCAGCAAAGCAAAAACAAACAGAAGCTCTCTCTCTCTTCGTAAGGTTCCCCGCGAGCAAGTGCAGTAAACAGTCCAGAGAGGAACTTAATCACGTGTTTTTAATCGCTTGCATCGACAGCAGATAGCGAGAAAATCCGTGATATAGGTTTTTTTCGAGAAGCTATGGTGGCCGAAATAGTAAACCAAGCTTAGATTTTCGAAAGGAATTTCGTAAAATTTTATCACGTAAATATTCTCAAGCAACTAATATTTTTTAACGTACAACTTGTGTTCATTCTACGCAATTTGTCTGGATTTCAAAACAAGCGTCACGTAAGCCTTTTTCTTTTAATATTTTACAAAAAAATGTCAAACAATTTCTTATGGATTTATTTCAGTCAAAATAAATTTTTTAAAGAAAATCCACAGCTTTTTTTTTAAGGGACTATAAGTCATTTTTCTCAATTCTGGTGGGTCATGGCCCATTAACGAAATAGATTACACCTTCAAGCTGAATATCAAAATTTAGTAAAAACCCATTTAAAATATTACTTTGCCATCCTAAATTTTTAGCCAACAATTAGACATCACTGTTTTATTATGGACCATGCATATGAATTTTAATTTAAAACATTGACAACTAAAATAGTTAATTTAATAATTAAAACAAATTACACACATTTAGCTTGTTAAATCTACTTAGCAAAACGTAATTTATACAAAAACGAAAAACTAATAAACATAATAAAATTCTCTATTTCTGTAACCTAATTTGCAACAAAGGTTCCTTATAAAAGATATGTAGAGTATCATTTTCGAAAATAAATGCTTTAAAAATAAGTTTAATTCTTTCATTCAAGGTGCAATTCATGTTAGAATAATACTTTCCTATTTAATGTACATGTCTAATCCCTTACGAACAGAGACGGCAGAGAAGAATGAAAACGAGTACGTACTTGTATGCCTAGCATCACAAGACAGATTCGGGGATACATTTAACACTATTTCCACAAAAATAGAGAAGGGAGGAAGATGATATATTTCCATAGAAACTATCACTATTTTTTCCATTCTTATACGTTTCTTTCTTTTCTTTTCTTTTTTTTTTTTTTTTTTTTTTTGCATCCAAATAAAAACAATAGAAAGAGGGGAATGGAAATTAAATAGGATTAACATTACATTCAGAAATTCAATATGTATATATTAATTCAATGCATACTTTATGCAACGCAAACTTGAAAGATATAACTAATACTACAATGAATATCATTGCAATGTACATTTGATGTATATAAATGATAAAACTCACACTGATATTTGTATAGTTCATATTTTAATAAAGAAGGATTTAATTTTAAAAAAGAAACAAATCTGCAGATGGGGAACCGGTGAATTAGTCCACAAATCCATTTTTATATACATTTTAAAATAAATTGAAGTTTATATACGTATGATGCATTAAAAGTTTAGCAATAAAGAAATTTAACATAAAATGAGGTAATTTTAAAACTTAAGTCTCATACTTGACACTTTCAAATAGTTCATTTTAACTCCTTTCTCTAAAATTTGTATTCCCCCCCCCCTTAAACACAAAGTTTCGTATTTTTAGTCGAAAACACACATCGATAACATCAGAGAGAGAGAAACTGGATAGTCTTAAAAATCTATGAGTTTTTTTTTTATTGTTCGATATATAGTTATATTAAACACTATTGACATTTTTTAAGAAACTTTTCAATGCTTTTTTTTTATGTTTATATGTTTCTAATGACTTTGATTTCTTCGATATATTTTATATATTTATAAAGTCATTAGAGCAACATATAAACATGTTAGCAGTATATTAGCATATAAACCCATTTTATAACACATTATAATTCTGAATAATTTAATAAAAGTTGTTTAACTTTTTTTTGAAGAATTTTTTTCATTATTTTCATTACGATAACCACTCCGCAGAAATGAAAAAATCCTGTGAATAAATTTCTGAACACTAGAATAGAATTTTATTTCAAACATTTATTGATAAAAAAAAACATTGAAATGTTATTTAAAAAAAATAAAAAGTGTTATATCTATGTAAAAATCTGGTGTTTTGAATAAAGAGGACAAATTACTTCCTCGTTTAACTGTGTAGAAAATCAGCAAATATATGTCATGTACTACTTTCATAGTGTATACGAAAATATTGTTTATGCATACCTTAAAGTAAAGAGTTAAGTCTTCAACAGATACGTATTATAAAACAAAATTTAATTATTCTCATTCAAATATTTAAACCCAACCGATATTCGTTTGCACCCCTGATGTGGAATAATTATTATTCCGAAAATGTGTGAAATCTACTTAGCATTTGTTAAACAATCAAAAACCGGAAACCAGGTGCTCCGAACAGCAAGAGTGAAAAACTCCTGGTCTTCTTGCTTTCACTCACCTATATTTCGGAGATACGCTATAGAGACGTCAGTCCGTTGGCGCTGAAGAAGTCGGAAAAGGCAAAGAACAATACACAATCGTCACGGTTACCTGACCATGTGGGTGAGAGTGTTCCCACATCTGACGAACTTTGACCGCGAAACCGCAATATGTAAATCACGAATACGTCATTTAACTGATAACAACAAGGAGTGGAAAAAAAACACCGTACAATTCGATTTGGAAGTTTCTCCACATCCGGTCATCGTTGGCGCCGCTACAAATGATCAAAAAAAAAAAAAAAATGTAAAAGGTCTAAAAAAATTTTTATTTTTATAATGATCCCACATTTGAAGAATTTAGTTTACCGCAATTTTATTTTTTAAAATTAGAGCGGAGATAATAAAAACTTAGGATCATCATTTCGAGGAAAATAACGATTCTCTTACGTAACTTGGGGGGGGGGGAGGGACTTTCAGTTTAACCACTACTGCTGAAAGCAGGAGTCTCCAAGCTATGGCCTGCAAGCACCACCAATCCGACCTGCCACAGT
Organism: Nephila pilipes; assembly: GCA_019974015.1. Taxonomy (NCBI): domain Eukaryota; kingdom Metazoa; phylum Arthropoda; class Arachnida; order Araneae; family Nephilidae; genus Nephila; species Nephila pilipes. The sequence goes on along the minus strand of BMAW01122535.1, from coordinate 224,979 downwards.
CTATTTTGATAGCATCGTAAAATTTTTAATGTAAGTAAAAGATACAAATTAATTAAGAAACGCAATAACTGATAAACATAACGAGATGAAATATTTTAGCTTTAATTAAAGTTATGATTTTCCGTAAAAACTTACAATAAGTGGCATATAATACACATGATGGAATTAAACAATGTAATTATGATTAATGAGACTTATGAAGCTATAACTTTTCAAAAACAATCTTTTGCATTGTGGTTCATGTTTACTAGTGGAAATTATAAGCAACGGTTTCAAATGTTCATCAGTTAACTTGGACCTGTAAATATTTTTTGTATGTATCACATTTTGGAGAATAATATGTCCTCGACATTTGCATGTAAATACCAACCGAAATTGCGAAAGGAGTGGAATCCATCCCCGCGCCATAGACCTGATTCACCGATACGTCCAGAAACGAAAATTTCGGCGTGATTCGAAACTACAGTATGTTGATATGATTGTTCTTAACCCTTGGGACTTAGTGGAGGAATATATAATTTCATATATACATGCACTCTCACACACACAGATGACACAGACTTCCAAAATAAACAAAATTCCATCAACATTCAAAAAGGAAAGAAATCATATTTTCTAAGTAATTTGACACAACTGCGTATATCTACTACTTTAAGGTTCGTGACACGCACCTCAGTTTTTGAAAAATCAGAATAAACACCACTCAAGTATTTCTATTTCTGCTTGCTTACAACTATTTGAATAATTATTGCATATATATTTCATTTACTTTCATTAAAATCAGAATTTTTTATTCAATATGCAGCACGAATCAATTTGTTGCCAGAGTACTTGTATTCATTACAGCTTACATATACGAACACTTTTCGACATAAAAAAAATGTGTTTTCCTTTCCCAGTTGAATTATATCAATCGGCTTTTACACAAATTTCCCCACCCTGTTTTTCTCTCATAAATTTACCTTTCAAAGGAAAATTATACCATCATTTTTTGTGCCAATTCATGCAAATGGGCCATATGCAAGATACAAATTGAAGTCACATAATACGGAAGCATAAAGCAAAGAAGCGGGTCATGAATCATACATGAAATGTTGGTTATCCGAGGCCACTGGTTATAAACCTAATAATATGGGTGCCATGCATATTTGAGAGAGCAATAATTGTAATAAATTTCCAATGTATACTTTTATAGTTGTTTTTACGGGCAGATGAAAATCTGATGAATAATGTATTAACTTTTATAAATAACTTTCAGATAACAAAGAAAAAGGCACATAAACAATTTATACATTTAAAGAGACACCCATATTTAAATTTTGAGAATGTATGCAATAACAGGAATAAACCAATAATTGTAACACAATATAAATTGTGATGACTGAAAAATGGAGTTTAAATTCGCTAGGCCATTGAAATTCTTGAAAATCGTGTAAATTCGGTATTGTTTCTCGAGTACTCAGTAATGTACATGGTAACATTTTGTAAGCAGATCGAAAAATCGTTAATATAATGCATCATCCCAGATGCTCAAAGATTCACAACTAAGCATTATACTGCAGATATATTTTAACAGCAGATGGTTTAGAAATGCATTATCGCTTATTTAAAAACATTGGCGACTTAACCACTATCAAAATATCGCAGAAATATATTCGTAGACAGAAAAATCGATTCCAACACGAAAGAATCGGCGTTTATTAAAATTTAATGGTTCGTCAGAATTTTCACTCAGACATAGAACTAAGTGTGAGTGAGTGAATGTGAAGTTTATTGGCACAAGGCACAAGATGTGGCTATGCTGTGCCAAACAAGATTTAACAGTGGTCTAGACATGAAGAAATTGAAAAAAGACAAAAATTGGTTGACAAGAAGGAGGGTCGAAAATAGAGAAGGATCGCTAGGGTAACGCGGCAGACAAAGAACTAAAATGGTCATCATACGGAATATAAACCAGGAAAAAAATTTAAAATTTTGGTAATCGTGAAACAAAATTGTAATTTCGAAAATTGACTGTTTATACGTTCAATACTGAATTATGATCAAACACAGATGACATGATACATAAGAAAACATTTTATAAAATATAAAAAATGCAACTGATATGTTTCTGGAAATAACTGATGAGTATAACAGTTCTAGCATTTTTTACATCACATTTGGCTAAGAAATAATTGTTCGTATTAGCGATCTTGTTACTTTAAAATGTGATAGGTGTATCTGGACAATAAATGAAAGATATACTTAAGTTTTATTACGCAAAGTGTTTACAAAAAAGGATCCCAACTTTGAAGAGCTACAAAACTAAAGTAACAGACTTTATGAACAAATTAGATTTAAAAAAGTTCAATGTAACGATTACCAGAAACACGAACGATATCCAGTGGTACGATACGATGGATTGATCACAGAGCAGATGACGACCTTGCTCTTAATCTGTGGCCCTCAATAAGTCTTCATTTAATTCCCTACGATTTTTCTTAGGGGCTACTTAAAGGATAAAGTGTCTTTTCCGCCACTATCGGCGAACTGAAAACGCGAATAACGATTCAAATCGCAACATGGAACACGGTGAAAAAAGTAAGGAATGAGTTCTATTATCAACTGGATATCACTCATATTTCTGGTGAAATGTTGTCACATTGTTTATTTATTATTTATAAATTTTAGAGAGTTATTTTTAATTTAATTCGTTCCTTAGTTTTGCAATAATAGTTCCTAAAGAATATTCTTTTGTAAACACCCTGTATAATTGAATAACGAAAAGCATATTTTTCCCCTATAGAAATGTTTCAAACTTATAATGCAAATTTCCAAACCGATTTAACTGATTAATATACATATTAAAAGCTAAATATATGGAAGATGTCTCTACCTGCGCAAACTGTTTAAATTTATTCATTAAAAATTAAGAAGATTGTTCAATTTAACTTCCCAATAAGTATTTGTTATCCATCAACTACCATACAACATTGTACTTGTGAACTTATCGACAAGAATAACCGAGAAATTATGAATTAAATATCACTTCATCGATAGTAAATAAATAACAAAGAAATGAGATATGAAAAAAATCATTTGGAAGATAAATTATACAATAGGAAGAAAAATAAAAGGTATGTTTTCCAGGAACTGCTAAACGGCTTACCCTTTTAATTTGACAATTGGGTCTTAAGAGTTTGCACATGCCTAATACAAATCATAAGCGATTAAAACATAAGCGTATTAGTCAAAATTAAAGTTTTCTTGTCTCAAGTTCACAAAATGAAAATGAATGCATTCATAAAATAATCCTACATTTTTCGCAAATTGTACACTTAATGTCCCCCACACAAATAACTTAAAATAAATATATGTAAGAATTGTAACCCCCGCTGGTTATTATCTTAACTTGCTATAACTAAATGTCAATGATAAAAATCCAATGAATGGAAATTCATAACACAGATGAACCAAATTAATTTATTTTTATTCAAGTTATGAATACATAAAATTGATGTCTATCTACTTTCTATGGCTACTTGGCCTAAATGCGCTTGAATTATCGGGCGATTATTACAATAAATTATTTGCAGCAGGAAAAGGCTTCTAGGGTTCTTAACCCTTTTGGGTTTTTATCCCCAATCAGGTTAGAAGAAATATTGAATATTGGGTTAGACTTAACTTCAGAATCTACACTTGCCCAGGAGTAGTAGAAGATCAGGAGAAAATTGAAAAAATTCAGATGTGTAGTGCATAAAACTTAAAATAATTACTAGAATTGTTATAATTTAAGAGATGCAATTTAAAATTTATTTCTATAGAAATGAATTAATGCAACTCGGTATTTCGTTTTATTAGTACTGGGTTCACACACTATTGAGATCTGTTTAAGAGAAAATGAGTTCCCTATTTTAAAATAAAGTTGTGTTACAAGAAATTACTTTTTAAAATTAATAAATGATTTGTTTATTGTAGGCAACTGTCGTGGTGATAGGTACTGGTTTCGGCAGTCCAATTTGGCGAGTAGATATTTACTCGATTTTGGAGGAAGAATCAGAACGGGGCGAGTCGCTCGTCTCGGTTAAGCAGCGAGTATTGAGTGGTTTGCGGACAGGAAAGATTCATGTTGGTCAAGACAATGCTGTGGACAGTAAAAAATTTGGAAGTAAAATTTAAGTTTTTAGTACAATTTTAATTTAGAAAAATTTCAAGGTGTCAATAATTGTACATTATTTCTGCATAGGGTATATTTCGCTATGTTTTGTGGAGTTTCGTTTGTGGAATTATCTATTTAATTGAAGAATTTAACAGAGTTTTTTTAAAGAAGATTCTAAGAGAAGGGTATTTTATCGATTTTTTTTATGTCACTGTTTCTCATGTACCAGCAGGCTCTGAAAATCTGTCTTAACATTACATTTTGGGATTTTTTTTGCAAGTAGATCTGCGGTGGTACTGCAGTATGAGTGTATATTACAAAAGCGTAGGTCAGGACTGGTCGGATTATCAGTGAGAGAGAGGTGAGAATGCAAAATTTATTGGCGCAAGAGCCAGATATGGCTATGATGCTCCAAAAAAAGACTTAATTGTGGTCTAGACGTGAAAACAAATGGAAGAAAAGACACAAATTGGTTGACAAGCAGGAGAGTCGAAAATAGAGAAGGATCGATAGGGTATCCCGGAGGCGCGTCACCCGTGTTAAAGGAGGGGGGGTAAAGATCGTGAACAATACTTTTGAATTGCTTTTTAATTAGTGTGATGTTTGTTTGAAAGTGAGCTTTTTTTATTTTATTTAATATCACACTAAGATAGTCGGTGCTCCAAGACCATAGGAGGGGGGGGGGGGGGCTCGAGATACTTCTTCTTGTATCGCTTCTTGCTAGTATCGTTGTGTCATCTGCATACGTCCAAAGAATTGCATTGTGGTGTAAGAGATGTAGTTTACTAAAATATTAAATGAGGTTAGTGCGAGCAAACTTCTCTGCGATACGCCTGCTTCGATTGATCTTGGATTAGAATAGGTTCCATTAAGTGAGACAGTAAATTTTCTATTTGTCAATTAGGCGCAGGTAGAGGTTAATTAATAAAGATAGGGGGGAAACTCTATATTTTATAATTTTGTAGAGAAATTCAGTATGATAAAATTGGTCAAAAGCTTTCAGTACGTCCAGAAAATCGCTCCTGCGTACTTTTTGCCGAAAAAAAATCCTGTTTTTGTATACTTCCACCACACGCATGAGTTGGTGCGATGTGGAGAGTACATGCATGAATCGTGCTGCCCGTGGATAATGTTGTCATGGTTTCGTAAATGAAAGTTCAATCAATTAAAAATAATTCTCATATTATTTGCTGAGAATGGGAATTAAAGATATCGACTTGTAGTGTCCAGGCCGGGAGGAATCTTTGCCCGGTTTGAGAATCGTAACCACGACATCGATTTTCCCGGCCCATGGGAAGTAATTGAGATGGATATTCCAGATAATGTTCAAAGTTGGAAGATGCAGGAGTTGAGGAAGTTTATAATAATATTATTGATGGGTTTTTTTTCTCTACCTGGAGCTTTTTTAAATTTAATATTTTTAATGTAGTTTGCTATTTCAGAGGCAAGAAGGGGGAAAGATGGCGGGTTTTGAAAGTTGTTTTCATTTGCAAGATATTTGTGAACGACTTGTGTCACTGTTTTATCATGCGTGGGTTTAGGAATATTATTTAATTTAAACTGATTTTGAAGATGGTCAGTTAGTGTTTCGGTTTTGTTTGGGTAGCTCAATGCGACACTAGTTTGACCTTTCAAAGAGGGAATCAAATGATCTCAAACTAATTCACTCGGATTCGGGTAAGTAGGATAGCTGAAATTGAGAGTTCCGATTCTTGAACTCCTTTACTATATCTTCAAAGATCCCTCTGATCCAACGTCTCACTTACATTCATTATCACCAACTACCATCTCACTGTTACATTTTTCGTCGTTTATATATGCATCTGATCAAATCTATTCATTAAGCATCATAACTTTAATCTAATCTACATGAATCGCGTTTCATTTTATTGGGCGAAGCTTCAATTTAAACAAATCAAATAGAAAAGCCCCCCAAGATTATAGTTGAAGAAAAAATCGTATGAGAGCCGAATGTTACAGAATTTTAAGAAAAAAAAGTCACCGTCAAATTAAAGACACTGAAGGACAAATATTGAATCTTCAGTCTAAATGTTCACATATTTAAATAATTGAAACATTTGAATCTGATCTAAGTTCTACACTACGATTAATATTTTTCTTGATAAAAGTCCAAAGCTTCATTAAACTATTAAAATTTTACCTAATTTACCCTAATAAAATGGTATTTATCAAAATTTATTCTTAGTCTCAGATTTCGTAAAAACATACGTCTTCTTGTAAAATTAATTAAATAAAGACAAATAATATATGTACGGATCTGACGCCCGCATCTGGCAACGACTGAATGGTCTAGCTCTGAGAGTGCAATAAAAGGCGGTCAGGCTGACGGAGAGAAGAACAAGGGAGAGGAGACAAAGCGACGGAGCTGAGAAGAATAAGCGAGAACAGTTGTGCATACGTATGTATCGCGTCTCTTAGAAACGTGTGGAAATAAAATAATCGGGACTGTATCACGAAGTGTTTCTTTGTTTATTCTAAGGCATACTAGCGGCGAAAGCAGTCCAAATCTTCGATGTTAAAAGTGAAGTTAAACGAACCCGGTACTTAGCGTTGAGTACTTTCACAATATCATATTTCGTCAACACAAAATTGATCGTTTTATAATAGATATAGCAACGTTAGAAATTACAAGGAAAATATGCACACATATTCTCTTATTCGCAGAAAAGTATCGAATTAATACATATTTTTCATCTAAAAAAATCAAGGCTGTTCGACAGCCCTCTAAATTGTACTTAGTTTTCAAAATCTACTTCAAAAATGAGGCTAATTCTGCCCGTTTTAATAAACAAACCTGGCTGAAAATGCAGGAGAAAACTACTTATTAACGGTGTCAAAAACATACCCGAGGCAAAATGACTTTTTGCAAATAAACAATTCCGCATTCCGAAAGTTACTATAAAAACATCAATTCAAAAACGATTTTTAAGGAAAACATCACGTCAGATATATACATTTACAGATATCAGGGGGGAAAAGGAAAACAACTCGAAAAGGAAGATAGAGAGAAAATTTAAGCAGAATATCAAGCCTGATGAAGGCTATCATAATTCACGCCTGGACAAGCACTCTAATGAAGCTTCCTGGAGTGCGCTAAAGGTGTATATTTCGAAAGGGATGTCATTCAGCAGTTCTGTCGCAGACTGGATCACACACGATTGTTGCATGATCGACAGAGAACTCGAAAGTGGCGTTTCATAACCAGAGGGGGCTGTTAGACCAGTGGCCCAGATCGAGGCTGTCCTGCTTCGCTGCATGCGCCCCAATCAGTGCCAAGGGCGCCGATCACTGAAAAGAAAGGGGGGAAGCTTTTTGCTTGCGTATAGAGAAGCTCCTCTGTCTGTGCCAGACAGCATTCTTTTCGTAACAAAGACACAATCATCAGTTTCTGAAGTTGTATATTTCTAGTCCAAGACAAAACTACATTTTTTTTTAAATATGTCGGCATACTTTTCATTAGAAATCTTCATACGTATTTCCAATTCCAGGCAAAATAAAGTTTAAAAAATTATTTAACAGGAAATCATTTTTATATATATAGTAATAGAAAATTATTTGTTTTTATTCGTCACAATAAATGTCTAGAAAATAACTTTTTTCAAAAATAAAAATTCAATAGCTCTAGTGTGACGTTATTATTTTTTAAAAATTTAATTCTAATAAACATTCTGGAGGTAAAAATAATGTTAAATACCATCTTTCGAAAGCTGCAATTCCATCTTTCAAAATATGTGTAAATAAAACATTTAATCATACTTCGTGCGTTATAACAAACATTTCTTGCATAATCATCAAAATCCCACCTTAAAATTCATAATGTTAAATATTTCGACATGAAATAACAAGCAAATTTGTACTATATCAATAACAAATTCAATGAAATATTGCAAATGATATGAAAGATAGAAAATGCCCTCTAAACAATATTCGAAATTCAGAGATAAGTTTTATTTTATACAATTTTCCTCACTTCCAATTCTACAAAGTCAAAGAATATTTATTTTTGGATAATTAATAAAACTATTTAAAAAGAGAAATCGATTGTTAGAATTTTAAATTTTTATTACCTCATGCATTAAGAAATCTTATTCGATTGGTATTAATTCCTCAACCAAAACATTTTATAATACAGAAGCCTTTAATTAAAATTAAGTATTTAATTTACATTAACATCTGGATTCCAGAAATCGTTATGGACCTATGAATGCAGCTGCGACAATACATCCTCTTTTTTTTATCTGAAGTTTTTCTTCCTGTGATGCATTTTTAACGGGTGGTTGTTTTCGAATATAACGGTTGCATCACTGGTTCGAGACCCTATTAGTTAACCCATACCTTATCCCAGTCAACAGATTCGACAGTTTATAAGGAATTCGAATAAGTATTTTTGTGAAGAAGGGATGTTTTACATTAAAGAGGAATTAAAAGCATATATTTTATAGATTTCATAAGAATCCTAGTTAAAACTTCACTGATGGACTTCCTAAAAATACAATTTCTGAATTTTTTCTTTTATACAATATACTTTAAAAAACTTGAGTTCAACCATTTTTCAAACAAACCCCAACATCTTAACGATATTTTTACAAATTCTAAAGATCATCCACTAAGAAAAAAAATATTCTTAAAAACTTGGAAATTTAAACATAATCAACTCAAGTACATCTTAATCATAATTTTGCTTCAAAAAATATTGAAGTATAATATCTCTTCCTATTAAGCATTAAAAGCTTTTCAAAAAGATTTTTTTTCCAGCAATAAAATTGACGAATCTGGTTCTCTCACAAAAATTCAACCATCTCTTTTCTTTCTTTCTTTACCCATTACACTTTGCCATACAACTGATTGTTTGTTCTCTTGGTCTATTGAAAAATTAGGGCATACAGACAAGAAACTGAAGATACGTACGTGACAAGGATATTTTTCATTTCTTTTCATGCCTTAAATTTCATTAAATTCGGTGATTGCAACAGTACGTAGGCCCTCTAATAATTCAACAAGAGGAAAAAAGCGGTCAACCAAGTTTATTTTTCCGAGTTTATTTCTTTACCCGCCCTCCCCCCGTTTCAAGGCACATCACACAATTTTCAGGTTGAGAGAGAGAAAAAAATGCTGTCAAGGTTAACGCAAGGCTCTAATGCTCTAGGCAACACAAAGCACTTTAGATTTCAGTCAGTCTTGAAGACGTTATTTCTTTCTTACAGATCGGAAGAAACCATATACTGTGTATCAAACAATAAAAATAATTTTTTTACAAATAAAATCTGCATTCATCTTTTCTCCAAACAATAGCGCTAAATTTAATTACAGAAGTTTCGAATATATGTTGGCACATAACCAACTTGTTCCATATTTTCAAAGGAGACTAAAAAAAAAAAAAGATCAATCGATTTTGTATCTATGAATTATATTTTAGAACTAAAAACCGCCTTTATGTCACACTTTTAATTCTGTTATTAATAAAATCAATGTATCTAACATAATATTTTAAAAAATTTGCTTCAGATCCAAATGAAGGTAGAATGAAAAAAATTGTAGCGTGAAAGGACATTATCTCAAAAAGGTTAAGCATACTTTTTGCATTGATTAGGGAGGGAGATGGTCACAAATGAAAATGTGGAGTTTTTTACTGATAATTTTTTTTAGATTTGGAACCTATGCCATTTAATTAAAAAAAAATTCAATTATTAAAAATTCTTAATAAAAGGGTACATAGGAAGTTAGCTGAAGATCAAACACGATAAGCCATTCCATACAATTTTTGAAGTTATAGTACTTAGTTAAAATACTTAATTTTAAAAAAGTAACTCAAAGCATGCTTTCTATAAAATTTAGCAGATTTGTAAAAAGATAAAATTTTAGGATATATTATAAGAAATACCCTTCGCCTCCAACTTAATAAAATGTTTGCAATTATAAAGATAAATAAAATAGGTCATGCAAGTTAAGAAACAAGCATATAAAACATAATTAAAATGTCTCAAAAATTTTGCAATTCAGGCATTCAGTCATGTGACTCATCAGTTAAAGCTATGAATAAAGAAAATGGAAATTTAAAAATACAATTTTTTTTTACATTTAATACACAAATTTAATTACAATCAATACATAAAAAACAATACAATACAACAGATAAAAAGACACACTATTGAACATAATTAAATAATTACACTGCGCAAGGCTTATATAAATTTAAAATAAGTTTTTTATATAAACTTAATGCTAAAAAAATAAGCAAATGGTGTTTCTAAATTCATTATGTACACGGAGTAAGGAAAAAAAATTAAAGATATGACTTCAAAAGTAAAATATGAATTACAATATTTAATCGAAAATTTAAATTCAATAAGTTCGAGAAATTCTAAGAATTTCGTTTAACACTCGATGTGAAAACAATGACCAATTTTATTATTTTACTTTAATGTCAAGCGTTCTAGTTTACAATTAGTAAAGGAGAAAGTCACTAGTTTTATTAACGGTGGCACTTAAGATGTAAAGAAGTTAATGCAAAAGTATCCTATCATTGAAATTTCATTTAAATATTCTACACAGCATTACTCAAGAAATTAGTTAATTTGTTTATATAATATCCCATCAGCCTTTGTATATACCATTGCACGTTGATGAGAGAATGATTATTGGTGAGAGAATGGCATTGTGAGAATGATCTTTCCTCCTATATTTTATGAATTCTTTTTAAAAATCCCAATAACTTTTTACTTCACTGAACATAAAAGTGCTAATTTTACCCTTCACTCTTTTCTCCAATTTTTTCTTTACGATGTCCCTTTTTAAAGTATGATTTGAAACCCGACAACACAATAACATATTATAAAAATTAAAATTCTAGAAGTGAAAGAGTTTTTTATTTTAACTATCCATTATTTTGAACGTAATTATTTTCACCAAATAAATAAAAAAAAAAAAAAAAGGAAAAAAGAAGAGTCAAAAAAGCAAGTAATAAAAAATAAATTTTGAATGACAGAACTTAAAAACAACATCAAATTATTTTTTTACAATCATAGTTAGAACTAGTGGAAGTTATGGTACTATAGATACAGGTATTAAGGAAAGGTATCAATAATGAATAGTAAATTAAGAAGCCAAAAGATTTTGATAAGTATCCTACCGTAATATTATTTATAATTCACAGTAGTAAAATGAATATTACGTACTCAAGGTAAGTTCAGCGAGGTAGATCGTTTCACTTTCCCTTTGGATGCATATACAGATTTCACCCCTATACTTTTTGCTTACCTATGGATTTACATTTATCTCAGAAGGTATTAAAATATTTTGCTCCAGATTTCGTTAATTTATTTTAAAACAAGAGCTTATTTTTAATTTTATTTATCACAATATGATTGTTTATTAACGTGGCACTGAGAAGCAACACGAGAGCTATTGGCGACGGACCTCGTAATTCTGGACCTCGGTCAAGTGACGAGAACGACACATGAGCTGGAACTTCCCTCTCCGAACTTCCACACTGGAGGACTTGGAACCTCGACCAGATTTGGCGCGCATCAGCCCTCGAAACCACAATTCGATGAAAACAACGCCGGCCGCGAGTCCAAGGCCATTATTTTATTTGTTTGAAAACCAGTTATTTATGAAACTAAATGCTCTTTAATGTTTACCCTAAGACCACTTTTAAATCTATAATGAATCCCATTAATACGCGTAATAAGACTTCAGTTTTTTCCTTCAATCCTTCGCATTTCTTTCTCTGCATTTATTTCCAAACTCTCACATCAAATAATCGTAATTTAGATTATTCTTGCAAATAAACATTCGATTATTCGACATGTTACATAATGAATAAATGAGGGGAGATACGAATTCAAAGTCTATAAAATTTCAAAGCTTTACACGAGTAAAAGCAAAGTAATTTTCAAACATTACGGTTTATTACTTTTCACACCATTACAAACAGATTTACATTGTTACTACAAAGTTACATAAAATAACCTGGCCTGCGGGAAACCACTACACTCTAAAAGTTATTGCATTAAATATCAATTGTAGCCAATAGCATTTGACAAAAGTCTCTTTCTCTCATTCATACCTCTTACGTGGGAAGCAAATTTAAAAAGACCAAATCGCCCAAGAAAAGAAAATCGAAATCAACATTAGCAGCATAAAGATAGGTGGATATGATTTAGAGAACAGAAGAAAAGCGAAGATTTTTCCCAGATCATGAAAAAATAACAGCTTGGCGAATGATGAGGATATAATGTGAGAATCCCTGCTTCAGGGAGTCGAAAAATCGCTAAGAAACTCGCTAACTTCTCGTGCTTTTCTCATGTAGTTTACTAAGATGCATGACAGAACATACATGGCAGGAAATCAAGCAGCTAAAATTATAGATTATATAAAATGCCTTACCTATCAGAGAAACATCGCGATGATGCCCATTTATGTTCAGGAATGAATCCAACTAAGAGCTTTGAGAAAAATTCAATCAGGAAGAACGAATTATTTAACAAAAGATAGATAGACATTGTGGAAAAAGTTAATGTCTTGATAATTTGAAAAGACTTTTAGGTCGGGGGGATTTCTGATAAGATATATATATTCCCTCTCCTGCACAGGTAATACAAATATCATACAGTATATTAATATAATTATTTAAAATTTACATGATAGTTTTTAAAGGATGTGTTTACAACGGCGAGAATTGCATTATAAATTTATACATACAAAATCACTAGATCGTGAGCATAGGCTCTGGAATCGTCAAAAATAATAGAAATTGTCAATGGATAAAATTAAAATAGTGGCAATGAAACATTGATCTGATAATGCTTAAAATGAACTAGAGTGATTTTATCATTAACACATGCATTTAAAATAAATTAATTCCCTTTGAATTTACGCTAAATTACTCGAACATGCCATTTTCAGGAAAACAAACAAATACCTTTAAGTATAACCTAAGTAAGCAAAATTTGGCAACACAAAACATTAATTGTGTTTATCTTTCGATATATAGTATTTTCAGGTACACTACTTTTAAAAAATACAAAATTTAAGTTACAGAATGATTGTCTGTAGTTAAACGTGCGGAAAGAAAACTTTTCGCAAGACATTCTAACATGATTGATTGCTTACTAACGTCGCACTGACAAGAAACCCTACAACTATTGCCAACGATTCTCGCAGACCCAGGTCAAGTGACGAGGACGACACCTGATTTTAGTACCTTTCTCTCCAAACTTCCCCACTCTGCTAACAGGAAGACTTGGACAGATATTACGTCCATCAGCGCCGATACACTCGGAAACAAAGCTACCCGTGAGATTGCGACCATGACAACTACGCTAATGCGGCCACACTTCTATCACGAACTCAAATCTTAAAAACTGTTAAAATACAAAATCCCACGCATAAGAAATAATTTTAAAGGGAGAAAAAGAATATTACAAAAATGAGCTGTTATTTTTATTTTATTTATTCATTTTGCATATAAGCCATGATTTTTGTTGTTGTTGTTGTAAAAACACCTTTATCTTTAAAATTTGTAATATTTTTATACTTTCATAATAATAAAAGTTCTAAGCAGTGACATTATATCAAATGAAGAAATGACTGAATTAAAAAAAAAACCGCCATGAATTTATCGCTACCAGCAAAAGGTCATCTTTTTAAACTGGGAATAAATATTACACGTACACCTGGACAAAATAAAAGATGTATAGCATGCTGTATTTGTAAGCCACCGCAGATGTTTGAAAGATGTGGGGCCTGCGTGACACATTTGGAACATACGGGCAATTCTTTACTCGTTTCCCCAAGTATTAAGGCTTGTACTGAATGAAGCCACTGATTCATTGCTGAGAGGCAAATTTTCTCAATAAAAAAAAAAAGAGTGAAACAAATAAAACGAGAAATGCAAATATAAAAAACGTCATTATGATTTTTATATAATATTAATATTTCTATTAATTGAATTTTTTATATGCATAATTTATCTTTTTTTTTTCTTTCCCCGATACGAGTTTCAAGTTTTCCAATGTATTTTGAGAATTTTTCAAACATTCAATAACTCTCTGAAGAATGAAAAACGGTATTCGAAAACTTATGTTCCTGCAATATATTACTGATTACAAACATTTCGAGTGAGTGGTTATTTATTAACGTCGCACTGAAAAGCAACACGAGGACTATCGGCGATGGATTTCCTAACTTTTGAATTTCGGTGAAGAGGCGAGGACGACACACCTGAGCTAATACCTCCTCCCTTTTCCAAACTTCCACACCACGCCCCGAGAAGATTCAGAGCCTCTACAGATTTAACATAAATCAGCCTCACCACATGGCGGGCATAGGGGCTCAGAGCTCACGACTCGACGGAAACAACGCCAGTTGTGAATTCACGAGCATGACCACTAGGCTACCGTAGCACAAAAACACTTGGAAGATATCCCCTTTTTTTCCCTTAATAAGAAACAAGTTTAAAACCCAAATTTGAAATTGTTCTGTATAAGATATACAACGATGCATTAAAACAAATATATTGGCTCATTGCAAGTAATTAAAGAAAATGAGGATTTAAATTATATATACACAGACATCATGTCTTTTTTCTTTAAAAAAAAATGTACATTCAACTTTGAGGAATTCTGCTGCACATTCAATTTTACTCATATAAGTCCAAATATTCCAATAACTCAATTTTTGATTATTTTTTTAACAATAAAGGGAAAGAGATTTAGTTTTATCTCTCTTCTGTTTTTGAAAGACATCGATTGACTGCAACAACTTTCACCCTGAAAGTTTTATGTCCGCAACATCAAGCTCTCAGAACCAATTTATGTACTGAATAATTAATGAAAGTAAAGCTACGCACTAATATAAATACACAGTGTTATACTGGAAATAACGAAATACAGTTAAGTGATTTAGCTTTCTTTCCATCAAACGGGAAAACTGTTTTTACACTTGTGTAAAAACACAGTTTGAAGAAATTTATTATTAAATATGTTAACAACGCTGTAATTGTATTACTAATTCATTTAATAATAATAAAAAAAAAAAAAAAGATTAGTCAAAACAAACATTAATGTCAACATTTTCAAAACAAGGTAATAGATCAATATTTTTTCTACAACTTTTTTGAAAAAACAAATAAATCTAGGATTCCATTTATTGAAAATAGAATTGATATTAAATCCCAAAGATCGACTGTTTTGTTTGTTTCTACGATTTCTCTTTCGCACACATGCACTGCGATTCTCCATAGAAATTAATTCCTACGCGGTCCCTCTACTCTCAGAGAAACGGTTTACAAAGGGTAGGATGGGCAAACACTTCTCCAGCCCGCGCACCCCTAGAGGGTTCAGCATAACTCATCCACCTCTCAGGAGTGCACACTCACTATGCATACATCACCTGCGCATACTTGGCACATGGATGGAGAGTTTTCGCGTGCTTATGGAATTCCCTACACTTTTCGAGAATTCGAAAAAAGAATTTTTTTAAAAAATAATAATAATGGCGAGCCCATGATTCGACAAGTTTTCTTGCGGATATAACAAAGAAAATGTAATATTCAATTTGTCCGAGAGGTTGCGTTTCTTTTTTTCCCATCAAAGTTTATTTAGGGATTTTTTTTAGCTGGGGGGGGGGGGAGATTCAATAAGCAAAACTTTTCAATTTACTGGATGAAGATGTGTGTGTGTGTGTGTCTATATATATATATACACATATACACACACACACATATATACATACATTTTAAAATATGTAAGTATAAAAAATACATTTAGAGAAGAATAAAAGATACATAAAGCGCATTTTTGAAGGAACTACAGTAAACATTTAAATTTTTCTTTCTTTGCATTATAAAAGAATGAATCCCTGAAGGAAGGAAAGTAGTTTGTAAAACAATTTTTTAAAAAATAACAATAAAAAAATTGCACAATTCATAATGATTTAATTCTAATTTCTATTTTCATTTGATATATCATTTATCATCCTTTTTAGTTTTCAATTATTTTTCCTTTATCTGCAAATACTTAAAAATATTTTTTACGCAACCGTTTATGATACTTCGTTTTCCATATGTTATTTTTTTAAAAAATTAGACGCTGTTGAAAAACTAATAGAAAAAAAATTGAATGCATTTCTCATCGTGTATTATATATTTGTTCTTTTCCACACATAATCTAATATTTACAAAATAAATATTTTCTTACTATAAATTTGAACAAACCTTTAAAAGTTATTTCAACACAAAAATTTACTTATTATTGCAAAAGAGAAAAAATACACAAACTCTGTTACGGTACTCGTATTTTCTTAACACCCCTAGAGACACATGTGAGTAGTGAATAATAATAAATTATTAGAGAGAATTTTACAAAAGGTATATTTGTTTGTGAATTATTATTATTATTAATGCCGTTTTAGAACTGCAATATGAGCAAATTCGGGGGAATTCAAAGAAAATATAAGAGAAAAAAAACGAGTAAAGGAAAGACACTTTTTTCTGTGGATGATATATATTGACATAATGATCCTTGTTTGAAAAAAAATAATAATAATAAAAAGAATAGAATCTCTAAATTCTGAATATATTTTTAAATAGAAAAATGGCCTAATGTTGATATGAGTTTTTGCATGATCTATTATACTACGGTCTTAAAATTTAAAAATATTTCATAAACAATTTTTCACTAGAATTAGCAAAATGAAAAGCCTATCTGACTAAAGTAAAGATGAAACAAATATAGTTTTACAGCAAAAAATGATTCCAATAGAATTCAATAGAATAAATAAAATATACTCTCCACATAACAGTGAAGTTAAAATGTATTAATACTGGAATATTCTTCAACCTGAATAAAAAAAAAAAAAACTGCTCGGATGCTTTTGTTTACCACCAGGCGAAGACAGCCTTAATTCTAAGCAAGTTTTTCAAGGCGACTCGGTCTATTTGCAATTTAAGTTAAAGTTCCGATTTCCTTTTTGTTCACCTAAAAGAGAATTTTCTATCAGAGTGATTTCATGAGGCAACAAGCCCTTTCCTTCCAATTTTACTCTGTCATTTTTCAGAAATAGAATAAATATTGAGCTGACTTAAATTCATATGACGCTAAACGAAAAATAAAGCTCAAACATTGCATCAAAAAATATATGTAGGCAAAAGTTGTCAAATATCTTTTGATCATCATTAAAAATAAGTTATCTTTAATGTAAAATAACAAATGCAAAATAAGATTAATTTAAGTAGCAAACATAGTTGTCAAATATCTTTTGATCATCATTAAAAATAAGTTATCTTTAATGTAAAATAACAAATGCAAAATAAGATTAATTTAAGTAGCAAACTTAGTTGTCAATTAATTGAATGAAAATCGATTTACTAATGCCAACTGTTCTGAACGGCCAGAAGTTCTTACTAAAACTTCAAAATATAGTTAATAATTAGGCAGACTAACAAATGACTCTATTGTTACAACTTTAGAGAACACCTACCTACTTGTACAAGAAACCTTAACTTTCGATTTATATTCGTATTTTTAACCTCCTTCAACTCTTATGGAAGCGTTATATGATGCTTCTGTTCCCATTTCTGGGTTTAATAACAGTGTGTGAACGCTCTTATTTAGTTCATAATAATAATTTATATTTTAAACTTCTTTAAGATATTCCAACACTAGTTACACACATTACTACATTAGTAATTAAACATTTTACTAATAACTTCTAACAATAAATAACAAATGTTTAGCTATACAATAATCAAATTATCATCTTTACTATGAACAAGATTTAACGCCAAACGCTATTTATACAGAATGCCCATATATTCTCGGTAAATTATTTTATGCTTAAAAGACCGCTTTATTGCCAAAAAGTAAAACAGACAATAAGTGATTGACAGAAAGGACTTTTTAAAATGTGAACATCCTAATAATCCTAATATACATTACAATATACTGCAATTTAGTTAAAATTACTATAAGTATAGTTGAAACATGGAATCATGAGTAAAGGAATACAAATTTCATGGAAATGCAAATACAATTACAAAAAACCATTTTCGTAGATCAGTACTTCATGTCACAAAAGATCATTTACTCCGTTAGATGTAAAACATTTATGAACTTCAAAGTCATTAATCTGTGACAAACGCCATTCTAGGAAGCGTCGTGTTGAAGAAGCTCGTTGGAATATCGTAAATGCATTAAAAAAAAAAAAGAAAAGAAAAGAAAAAAGAAACTTTTTAAATTTTCATTCAGATTTTTTTTTTATTTCAGAAGTGTTCTAATTCTACTCATTTCTTATTTTTAAACGTATACACTTTTGCATTACGCTAAATCAAATTGAACTTTAAACCTATATCAAAAGTATGCGCGAATTTTTTTAAAAAGCAATTCAAAAATAAAATCCCATAATTATTGTTTACTTTCATTTAGAGATATAAAATACATAATTGTTTAGATATTCTTTGTTCAAACAACAAAATATAAAGGTATAAATAGCAATAAGAATATTTATTTTTTATTCTACAAGCATAAACAGTACATAAGAATCTTAAGGGCACTGACCATCTTAAAGAATTCCAGTAACCAAATAAATAAGTGGCATAACAATAGAAACCTAACTAAAGCATATCTACATAGCAACGCCTAATAAATTTCTCAAACGTTCTCTACCAACGGATCCTATTCGCTTGCTTGCGCCACCAGTGGAGCATCAGCCCCATCACAGGTGTGGGAACAACAAGAAAAAGAGAGAGGGGGGAGGTAAAGACTCCCGACCTCCCCTGCACCAGAGGGAAGGAACGAAAGAATAACTGTTGCCACAAAAGAATTCCGCACGACCCCCACTACGTCCCTCCAAATATTCCTTTTCAGATGACAGCATTAATACTTTTTATACGGGCCTAACGAAATGAACACTCCGCCTCAAAAGGAGATTTTATGCTCTACATACAAGGGAACCCGAAGCAGTTTTCGCTAGATCAACCCAAAACTGGTTAGATGCGATCCTCGGGGCACTCAGAGTTATCTTGGCTGCTCCATACCGCAGGGCTGGGCTGAATAGCTGGATAACGACGGTCATGCATCGGAAATAAGCGGCAGTCACAAAAACAACCAGTTTCGGTAGCTTATTTTAAATTTTGAAGGGTGGGGTGTTGCGATCTTGTTTGGGAAAAAACCTTTGGCGAAGCATGGAAAAAATATTCTGTGTCTGATTACGCGTAATAGCTGCCGGTCTAATCACAGTTTGATAGTAAAACACCAACATAGAAAAAGGGATAAGTGGATACGCATTGCAACGAGGACATATTTATTCCCAACTTGTTAAAAATTCTAGCTGACTCAGACGCTTTATGCTTTTCCCAAGGAAAGAAGGAAAACATGAGGCTTTCAACCTCGTATTTACTGCACAAATAAATCCATATTATACCTTTTTAAAGAGATAACCAGCGATGGATAAAAACATGCACAGGAATCATGAAAGCAAGGAAGAAAATGCAAAGCAGATAGAAAAAGTTGTGGATAGCACAGTGAGCATTTTTGAATGGAACAAGATAAAAATGTAATGCACTCGGCAACCATGCTTACAGGCTCGTAAGGGTAGAATTACAGAATTTAATTTTTTTTAAAAGGTAGCTTTGCATTAAAAAAAAAAAAAAAAAACTACATTTACATTTGTCGCAATGTTTGAAATTGCCAAGCAAAAAAAAAAAAAAAATAAATAAATAAATTTAAATATATAATTTTAAAACCCTTAAATGGAATCGCTAAGCCTTAAGTTGTTGACGTTTTACCAGAATGCGAAACATGTAGATAATATTTCAATCCATTTCAATTAAAAATTTTAAAAAATAAATTTTATAGAAAAATGCTAAGTTTTATATGAAGTATCTTTATATACATATATACATCAAAATTTTTGGATATAAGTATTTGATGATGCTTTTTTATGTGCACTAGAATGACATATTATTACAAAATAACCGCAACTCTGATCAAGAATACCCAGATTTTCGACAATTTTATTTTTTTCATACCGAACAAGCATTCTCAAATACATACGAATTTTCAAATAATCCAATCTCTCTCTCTCATTAATTCAGTAAAATATTTATCACACTAATATATTAAATATTTCTGGTTTTAAACATCACATCTTATTATAACGCAATAAGTAGAACTTTTACCCGAAATTGCGTGGTATTAATATGAAAGAAAAAAAAAATTAGAATACTAATTTTGAGGATAAAATTATTTAATGGGGGGGGGGGAATAACAATTTCTCAAAAGCTTTTTTTTTTGTGTGTGTGTGTGTGTGAAAAAATATTTAAATATTTACCTTTTAATGGTTAAATAATGATCGTATCACTTCGCATATTTCCTGTAAGTATTCTGAAAAAGATTAAATCAAGTAGCAATGTAGTAAGAATCTTTCTCTCACTGTAGTGGGCAAAATCACTAAGCTGTATGCATGGAAAAAAATCTGGTAATTCAACAAAGAAAAAAATATATAACTGTGAAACTGTTAAATAAATTACAATAAACTTGATATCAAAAGACATAGGAAAACCTAAAAATTTTAAAAGAATAAAATTCAATATCGGATCAGGGAGTCCAAAATATATAAGTAAAGTTTTAAAAAAATATTTTTCGAAAATTTGTCTTTATATTTTAACGACTAAATCCTTCGGGGGTTTTATTGAATCAAATTATTATTTTATAAAGAAGATAACATAAATAACGTAGTAAACATCATTTCTATAGTCGATCGAAAGCTATGAATTAAATTTAATCATTTTTTCTTGGCTACTATTAAGAGATTATCGTTAAGAAACTCAAGTATGATACTCAAACTTGCTAAAAATTTGACCCCACACAATCAATGTCTAACACATCTCTATTTAACATAAACTTCTACTTAACAAGTTTTGTTTAAAAGAAAAAATCCAAGAAAAAAAAATGTTACTTATGTAATTTGAAATCCTACTTTTAACTCGATTTCTTTGAATTCAGTGAATGAATGAATTACTCAAACATGAGTAGCTACTGTCTCCCTGTTTATTTCCCCTCTTTTTAGGAGGGAGAGAGGATTAACAGTTTTGAATACAAACAGATATTTAATTCGATATTCAATGTTCAATGGTCAAAGTCGCGAGCTCGGGGCCGGCGTTATTTCCGTCGAGTAGTGGGTTCGAGTCCTGATGCCCCTAAAGGCCAGCAATGTAGTGGGGCTCATGTGAGGCCCCAAGTCCTCACATGGAGCACGGTGTGGAAGTTTAGAGGTGAAATTCAGGTTCCATCCTCGTCACTCAACAGAAGTTCAAAATTACAAGGTCCATCAATATCCCTTTTATTGTTTCAAATGCTACATTATCAATCAATCAATCGATACTTTCCAGCTGTGTATTTCAATCGCGTTTCCATGATTTTAAATCACAAGAATGAAGTTTAAAGGTATCAATATTTTAATATGATTTAATACAGAAACAATGAAAGTTTTCGAAAATACTAATCAAATTACAAACATCAGAATAAAATGCAATATATATATATATATATATATATATATATATATATATATATATATATATATATATATATAAGGGAACAACAACAACAAAAAAAAAAAAACAAGAAATGCTGCAACAAAGTTTATTAATCCAATATATAGTTTTATTTTCCGAAATTAATAGTATAAATTTAATAATAAATATATGTATCAATATATAGAAATATATTTTTTCATAATTAAATTTATATTATAATTCATTCAGGAAAATAAAACTGGCAAATAATGCCAGAATACAAGTGTACATTTACATTCGATATTTAACGTCTTTGTAAAACGACTTATTTCATGTAATGTATAGTTTCCCACTATTTTTTTTAAAAAATATTTTAAAGTTTAAAAAGCTGAATGAATTAAATTCTCTAATTTTTATCTTATACATGTTCATTTAAATGATATATTATATGCTTCAATGAAAGTTGAACAAAAACTGTGTCACAAGTTTGCAAGTGAATAAATTCCATATATTTTAAGATGTTTTCAAAAGGATCGACAAGGTTGATATTTTTGTCGCTTTAGAAGTATAAAATGAACTTTTGGTGATAGACTTCGTAATTATATACAATAGCTAGAGACGACGACAATCCTGTGTCTTATTCTCTAGACGTCCACACCACGAAGGCTTAAAATTTATGTAAAATTTTACGAGCAGCAGCTCATTATTCCACACGATATTAGCACCGCTGCATCAGGAAAAAAAATCTTTCATGTTTATTAAAAAATATATATAAGATAACTGAATGAACAAACACACTTCAAATTAAGCTCAGATTTTGTTAACAAAAGTCGAAAGATGATTAAATAATTTCAAAATTACAATATAAATTGCATTGAACACCAACCTGACTCTCTAGTTACACGAACACTTACAAAAAAAAAAAAAAGAAAAAAAAAAGGTTCTAATTTTTACTGTAGCATGAGTTTGACCTCTAATTTGATATATACATATTCAAAAGGATTTACATAATTGAAGTTCTATAGCACTAATAAATATATGTGTTTCATAATATAATCTCTCAGATTCCACCTCCACACACACATTCGTCTCTCAACTTACTTTTAATTCGCCTTTCTGAATCGTACACGGATGTAGTGATTAATCCTCTTCCTTGAATATTAATCAGAATGGTAAGGTGTGTCAGAGACAGGTCGGTATATAAGCTGCATAATACAGAAACAAAAGATGTTTCCCAGTGCAATTTTAAATCTCATTAAGACACGTTTCCCATACGTTTGGAAGGGGCAAGAACTTTTTTATTCACACATAATTACATTCACAGCACATATTTCAAGATGGTACATGTATAGTCATACCACAAATAACATTTGTGGTTTTCACAGGAGTGTGGTGGCAAGCCACAGACAAAGTCACGATTAGACGTTGGCCAGGTGTATAGTTACAATCATTTTATAAGTAAAATATAGATGAAATCAATAGGCAATAAGAAAGGCAACGAAGAAATAAATAAAAATTAGCAGAGAGAATGCTGTTTATTTTAATATTCATTCCATTCGAAGCGGATATCGTAATTCGAATTAGAAAGTAATCAACTTTTCCAGTGTACTAAAAGCATAATAGGTATGTTGTAATAAATGTTGTATTACAGCTATGTAACTGCTTTTTGGCCAAGTATCTAATCACTTTGAACTACGATTAGATGATTAATGCACGGCTTTATAAAAAAAAAAATCAAAACTCTAACTGCTATAGCGAAAACTTAGAGCTCAGTTAGTATTGAAGACTATCTCGGCTTTATCTATATACCACGAAATATATTTGGTAAAATCAAGTAATGTGGGAAGGTTGCTTGAAATTTTAAGCAATCTAATAAAGTTGTATTAATTTATTTTGTGATCTAAACCTGTGGACTCATAAGGTTCCAATTAGATTCATATACATAAAAACTTATTGTTAAGAGCATTAATTCCAAAATTGTTAAAACTTATTTACTATTAAAAAATAAACATGTTAGTCAAGAAAAGATGAATAATTTAATATATTAGAATAATAAAGTGAGCATGGAAAATGCTTCAATTCACTATACATATTTAAAAACCAAGAGGATACTCATGTTTAATATCCGCAGAGAATAAAACATTTTGTTAACTGAAATACATTGATGAAAAATAAAAGGGTCTCTTTAACCAAACGCATTCATTTAGGCCTAACATCGCCACACAAGAGCAGCAGGTTAAACTCAGTTCTTGTCGAACATATTGAAGGTTTGAAATTTTTAAAGGATCTCGCTCAAAACGACACAGTTAAGATTTAGAGTATTTTGTTTTTAAAAAAAAAAGTGCGTTTTTCTTTTCGGAAAGCGAGCACCCATGCCCCTCATATAATCATGACTTTTCAATTGAATTTTATCGAACAGATTATGTCAAACAAAAATAATAACAATTTTCTATAATTTTAATGGGTATTCGAAGAGATAAAATAACGCGCGAATATTCGAAAATAATATTCGAAATTTGCGAGAGAAAAAAGCCAAACAATCTTTAAGAAAAAATAGCAGCGATGGAATGAAATCCAAAGCTAAAAATACTCTGGAATGGTAAATAGATAACTGAAATTCATTAGTAACATTCTCTTTTAAAAAACAATCGTATTTATTCACTACTTTTGTCGAAATTTGTAGTAGGTATGCTATTATACACCTCTATCAATATTCACCTTTCATTTATTCAATATACGTCATATAATATCTATAAATAAAACAATTCTAGAAATTTAACCGTACTACATGAACTGAAAATTTATGATTCTCTACCGCAGTCTTTTAAATTTTAACTTCCCTTATATTATTACATATATTATTAATTATTTGGGGCAAAAATATTTTTTAGAAAAATTAACAAATTAAAGAAAAAATTATTGACAAAAAGTAGTACTGAATTAAATTGGGCAATTTGTAACAAATTAAGACTTTTTTTAAAAAAAAAAAAAAAATTAGAGCAGCAATCAAACATTGCAACTAAAAGTTACTTTATAACAGACAGACAAATCTTAAAACAATCTAAATATTTATTTTTAATCCCAATTTGGGTTTAATGCTTACTCCAAACAATTGATTAGCAGGTGTTTATTGTTGTTTTTTTTATTATTATTATTTTATTTACATTGAAGAACTTTCAATGTGATTACCTAAGTAAGAAAAGTGAACATGACTATAAGAGGCTAGCGTGGCGCCGTGTTGTCTGCCACATTAGGCGTTGCGCTCAGAACAGCTGGTGTATTTTGGGATAACTGTCTGGAAACTATTTGCGTAGGAAGGATCACATTTACTCATACGTACTGAAAACAGTCTGCATCATCCTTTTTCTCCCCATTTACCCCTTTTTACTAGGTACATTTCAACCACTCGCCCAGTATTCTTATAAAATTTAGACTACGCCCTCTTTACAAACCCTTTGTTTTAACAACACAACAACAACAAAAAAAAAACCATTCTCTGTAATAACACGATAAAAAAAAAAGACCATTCTGAAGTTTACAGTGGTTATATCAGTATGATTCGTCAATATTTTAACAACGTTCCAAGATTGCAATGTCTTGGCTAAATTTCCTCACTGCTATTCTTTAAAAACGCTTAGTTTAACTTGTTTTATTTCCAAGAATAATTCTCGCAGCATCGTTTAAATCAATATATTGTAAAAAAAAAAAAAAAGTACACCTATTTAAAATAAGAATTGATTGATTTGAATCTACATAAGTTATTGGCATAGGGTCTTGAAGTAAGAACCATGATTAAATGACGAAAACAAACACCTGGGCTAATACTTCAAGCCCAAAACTTTCATACTAATTCAGGGATTTTGGTTTTTCAAAGTATGGATTTTAAGATCTGTTGAATTTAATCCACACCCCATAATTCCAAAACAGCCTTCGGCGGAATGAACTCGAAAGAGCAACCCATTGGATTAACAATGTCTCCAAAAATTTTTTAAAAAAAAATAATAATATAAAGATTACATTTACACTTTAAAATTTGATATCGATCTTTCCCACAGCCTAAGATCTATGAACAAGCTCGATGTGAGGCTGATTCAACCCAAAATACATTCTTCAATTTAATTTTAAGCAATTTCTTTAATTAAAATACAATAAAACATAAATGTTTTTATTTAGAGTTTAAAATGAAAACTTTAATTACTAAAAATTATATAAATATATATATATATCCTCATAGTATAAACTGAACTAAGCTAATATTCGAGGAAAAAAAATTTAATTTTTCAGTACTTTAATGAAATGTCAATCATTTTTACAAACTCGAATGATGTCCGAAACTTATTTATAAGAGGAGGGGGGGGGGAAAGAGTTAGGAATAAACGAAGAGGTCATCAACTGTGTTTTCTACAGTGTTACTTTCACTCGCGGGTAAAATCAGCGAAGTGGAAAAACGACTTACACTTTCTATCAAGTTAGCATTAAAACAAGGAGAAACAAAACGAAAAAAAAAGAAAAATCGAAAACATCGCCAAGTCGTCCCAAATAAGTTTTCTTTCTTTTGTTGTTTTGGTTTCTCCTCTTCTGTCTCTTCGGGATCTTCTGTCTATCCGAGGAGGTCTCGTGACCTTGGGAGGCGGGGAGCGGTGTGTGACCTCGCGGCGCTCGGGTCGCTGACTAACCACCTGTCTCCCGGATATAAGGCTCTCTGCCTTCACCGGATCGATAGCGAGGGAGGGGGGAGATGCACAAATGACACGGTGCCTCCCTCCTCCTTTCTGGAAAAGAATATTTTCGTTTGAAGTCTTTCTTTTCTCTTCATTTGTGTGACTCCTGTATTTAAAGATCGGTTCACTCAATTTTGTTAAATATCTAACAATGTAAAATTAACGTAAAAAATTTAAATCCATATTACAATTCATAGACTAATATTTGCATGATTTTTTTATTGATAAATAAACGAAACCTTTACTGTGAAATTTTAAACAATGCTAAACAAACCTTATAACAAAAAAAAAAAAAAAAAAAACCTCGATTCTCTTAGTCATATTATAACTAACGAATACTTAATACTTACAGAGAAAAAAGAGCTAAAAAACTCAGAAGAAAGCACTCAACAAACAGAAATTTAAAGGAGTTGGTTAAAAAAAAAAAACTCAGATATGGATAGAAAAACTTATTTGATTAGAACTCAAAATAAATTTTGTTAATGATGTTCGAGAGCAGCATAACAATTTTTCTAACAGGAATACTTTTCATCCTCAAGCTATGTCATACTAACTAATATATAGAAAATAATCCAATGCTCTCTCTCTCTCTCTCTCTCTCTATATATATATATATATACGAGTATATATTACGTATATCAGGTATTAATTTGATTGATTGCTTATTAACATCAACTTAGAAGCTACATGAAGGCTATTGGCGACGAACCACGTAATTTTGAACTTCGGTCAAGTGACGAAAACGACAACTGAACTAGCTCCTTTCTCTCCTAATTTCCACACCACGACAACGGAAAAACTTGGAGCCTCGACAATTTTAATATGTTTTAGCTCCGCTATACCACGGATTTTCAGAAGCATTTGGATTCAATTCCAAGAAGAGACGGAAACAAAGCCAGCTGAGAGTTCACAGCATGACCACAAGCTACCGCTGTCATATATGAAATATCAAAGCGAGGGGGGGGAAATGATAAATTAACACAGAAAACTTATGATTCGTTGAATGCTCCCAGGTATTTAACTTATATTAATCCAGGTATTAATTAAGAGTACGTGAATAAGAGATTGTTTATGAACGTCTAACTTAGAAGCAACACGAAGGCTATTGGCGATAGATCTCGCAATTTTGAACATTAGTCAAATGAACGAAAACGTTACCTAAGCTGATACCTTCCTCTCAAAACGTGCACACCACGCCAATGGGAGGTCTCAGAAACTCGACAGATTTATCGTGTATCAGTCCCACTACACGGCGGGTTTTTAATGGGATCGGGACTCGGAGCCACGACTCGACGAAAATAACGTCAGCCGCGAGTTGGCGACAATGACCACTAGGCTAACGATTAACAGAGAGACAATAGAGTGTAAAATTTGGGTTATATATGGAAAAAATTCTGGCATTAAATTTTATTGATAAATATTTTCATACTAAAAAAGCCATTAAACAAAAACTATTCGCACCTCTATAAAATTGCGCAGAAGAATTGAACGTGGGCACTATTATCATTTTTAGATTTCTTAAAATAATTTTACACATATCAAATTTAATGCATTTGATCCTGAATTAAAGCAGTTTTGGTTGAAAAAGAGCTACTGAGATTCCTACTGTTTTCTTTCACGTAAATTTTGTAACAATGTTGTGGTTGATAAAAGAATTATTGTTAGGTTTAATGACAACTTCCAAGTATATATCCGGTATGAGAATGTGCAACATATGTTACTCATAGAACGCTTCAATATTATTAGACAAAAAAAAAAAAAAAAAATGGTCTACGTTACCATTAAACAAAGCTTCAATCTGAGATTATTTTTACGTTACCACTATAGATGGAAAATATTCAACCACAAACCACGAAAATCCATAGGAGAAAAAAACCCTATCTAAACTACACTTAGGTGCATGAAAACACGGACATTCATTCGTATATTTTCTTCCCCACATAACTACTAGAGAGAAGAAAAGATTTCGCATACGTTTTAGGCGTGACCAAACAATAGACTAATGTTTAACCGCCACATCCGCCAGCAGCCTGTAAATTCACCGTCATCATCCGGTTCGAATCCTAATGAACTCATTAGCCTGACAAGCATTTCCGTGAATTAATGTTCGGAGAAAACTAATTTATTAAATATGCATGTGGATATTAAAAGATGTGAAATTTATTAGCGTGGTAATTATTCTGTCAATGCTAGAAACTTTAAAATGTATTACCATGTTATCAACAACTATTGAACATTTCTATTTTAGGTAATAAATTTTAGGAGAAATTAATGCGTAGAGCTTCAATGATTGATTCAATGCTACAAGAATCAATACCATAATAATCTTTCCTAACATATCTTCATATAATTCAAAGAAACTTATTTTAATTTTTTTGTTCTCCTTCGATAAAATAAAATTTTAATACCATGATTAAAATTTTGTAAACTGATGTACTGACTTTTTTCTCATCCAAGTAAAGCTTAATGTTTTGCTAATAAAATGACATTACAAGTGTCTTTAAGCTAAATTTCTCATAAAATTTGGACACGGAAACATGCTTTTATAATAAGATTTAATAAAGAATGATAAGCAATTTTTCGACACAGATTGAAAACAATTCATTTAAATGAAATAAAATCATACAAAACTTTTCAAAGTTTCCAGGACAGTGGTTGATTAATACGTATGATACTTAAAAAAAATTCTGAGTCACATAAACAAAAACCGGAAAGATTTATTCATGTTTTGGAATAATTTTTAACAAGCATCAAAATAAAAATAATAAAATAGTGAAATTATAGTCATGAAAAACATCATTGGGGGGAAAAAAGGTTGAACTTGCTATAAA
The DNA here is from genome assembly GCA_019974015.1 of Nephila pilipes. Lineage (NCBI taxonomy): Eukaryota > Metazoa > Arthropoda > Arachnida > Araneae > Nephilidae > Nephila > Nephila pilipes. The sequence goes on along the minus strand of BMAW01122535.1, from coordinate 195,750 downwards.
TAAACGAAAGAAAGAAATCAAGAAATCCATTAAATGGTTTGACAATATACAAAATTAAATTGATACAATATATTTACACTGAATTTTTATTATGAAATATATACATTCGAAGCTTACAGAGAAAATTAAATAAAGTGCCGAACAATGATTAAAAAAAACACCCATTCACATTTCTTTGAAGAAGCTCGAAATTTATCAAAAGAATATAACATATTTTGCTTTTTAAAATGCGCAATTTGACAGCAGTATTTAATGTATTCAGTACTTTTATTTCTAAATATACGGTCAAAAAAATGAGGGAATATACTTTAAATTTAAAGTATGTAACTCAGAAAGGCATATTTCGTGTTTCCTTCACACATGTGAGGAAGATTTCCCATATAATGTGCGTTCTTTCTCAGTTCATTTAATACCAATGACTTCTTAACCGGTCAGCGATACATTAAGGTCCAATGCACACGAATAACGGGCTGCATAACACAGTTCCATGGCCACAGTAAAAGGCGAGACAAATGACGCGACCGCTCCAAGAAAAACTAACCAAACCAATAATGAAAAATAATTTCGAAAGAGCCTCATGGCAAGGACCTAAATAGTTTATAAGCGAGACAGCAATGGGAAAATCCTCTATGTAAGTGCTGCAGGGGAGGCACCACACTCATAATTAGTCAATGAGTGGCATGCCACTGGCGGAAACTGCCTGTTCTTATCTGGAGGAAGAAGGCTGGAGCAACGCGAACAGAATGTGGAAAAACCTACTCTTTCTCTCTCTCTCGGGCATCGATTTTTTGGGGCGCTTTAATTGCGAAGAAGGCTGCTTTTCCATCTACCCTGGATTATTCAACGACCCTCTGCAGCACTGGCCATGAATGATGCATAGGTCGGCTGGGCGTTCTCTTCTCTGGTTCATTATTCAAAAGCGTGCGTGCCGCATACAGCAGATGCGCCAGAGAGGACGGAGCAAAAAGGATTACAGAGCAGTGTGTGTGCGATACCAGGAGTTGAAGAGGACTGTATATGGACAGGACTCTTGTCTCTCTCTCTCTTTTTTTTTATTGGTGGTAAAGATGTGACGTCAGGCTACCGACGGCTTGTAGTGGGGTACAAAAAAAAAAGGAACAAAATAAAAATTGGCGATGTATCGAGTGTGCCTGTTGTAGTGATGGGAGGGGTAAAAAGGAAGGGGATGGCAAGAATTAAAAATCTCTTTATGTAAGCTTTGGGTAGTGATTCACACCCGGTCGTACTTATGAAAAGTTGGCATCGATCAATAGTTTTCTTGCTTTAACAATGGCAACGGACTTCGATCGGGAAGAAAGACGAGGGAGGTTCAAAATTTTGTCAAGTATTGAAAAGTACTGCAATCGCAATCGAAAATAAAATTCTTCTAGAAATATATATTTCAATAGTACATACTAATATTGTATATAAACTAATACTTTAAAAATGTAATCATAAATGAATAAAACTAAAAATATAAATTTCTTAAATAATTATTAAAATTTTAAGAATTATGATTCAAATATGGACAGATAAAACAGAGGAAAAAATAATTCAACCTCCCACTTAACTAAAAATTTACACTTAAAACTGACATTTGCAATATATAAATTATGGTTAAAATCTTATCAAGAAATCGAGGTTTCGCGTTAGAAAGCGCAAATCTTTAATTACGACCTTCATATATGTTAATTTTTTTAACGTCTGAATTGAATTTAAATGAAAAACATGATGTTAAATGATTTTCACTGTTTCTTGTTTAAATGTAGTAAATAATTTAAACCGAAACATATGATTGTAATAGAACATATGACAAAATTAAAACAATATGTTTTTAAAAACACTTGAATTGTATTTAATGAATATAAAAAATTATTACTTCAAGGCCTTCTTTTGACAAAGAAGTTTTGATCGTATTTCAACTTTCTCAAAGGAATGATAAAAATACATGAGTCAAGTGTAAGAATACTTTAACTTATGAAAAAATGTTTTTAAAAAAATTCAACTTGAAGAATAAACGAAGGTAGAGCATTTTTCATAAGCCAAGTTTATATTTGCATTTTCTGCGAAACTATAAAAATATAAACTCAGTAGTTCAATGTCGTAAATAAAAATGTCTTACAATTAAAGCAAGTGTAAACGAAAAAGTGAAATAACGGCCAAAAAATTTAAAAATTAAATTGTAAAATTTGAACACAAAACTCTAAAAGTCGCGTCCACCACTACCTTTTAACACAAAAAAAAAAAAAATCCACCAATATCGAATATTATAAAACAGGCTCTATCCTTATAGAAAATTTTATTTTGCAATGCCAACATTCGCTTCTCATTTTTTTTTAAGTACTGTGATTTTGGATCAAAGAAATTTCATCCGTGTCCAAGGAAACCTGAATTAAACATGTTTCCCCCTTTTTTCTCTGCTACTTCTAGTTTTGAAACTTAACATAAATAAGTAGCTGCCATTGCTGTAGCGGAGTTCACCGATGCGCATCGCAAATTACAGACCAAAACTACAAAAGAAACACTAACCTAATTTCTTTCTCAACCCTATGATTCCAACACGTTATAACGCTCGAAAAGACTCATCAAAAGGAAAGTTAGAGGTTAACCATCAACAATTGTTCCGGTATGACCTCGAAAGTGGCCTTAAGAGAAACGAGATCTTCCGTTCAGACAAAGAACAGTTAAGGCATCCGGTTAACCGGTTATTTATCACTTTTTCTGAGGATCGATATCTTATCAAATAATACTTTACTCGTCTTAAATGAAGGTAGAAAGTTGGAACACAATGACTGCTTCAGGTAAAAAAAAGTGATGTGGGATTAACAATTATTAAATAATACAACAAAAAAATAATAATAGCTGAAAAATCCTCTTTGTAATCGAATGCGAGAGGAAGGGAAAAAGAGAGAGAATGCGCAACTAATATTTTTAAAGCAATAAATGATAAAACTGGATTTTTTTTAAGGATATTAATTTTAAAGAAACATCTGTAACTGGTCGTTTGCCGAGAATTTATATACATATTTCCATTTTGATGAGAAAATTTGAAAACAAAACTTAAATTTGGAGATACTAATGCCAAAATAGATTATTATAAAGAGAACAATAAAAAACAGTCTTGTGGTGTGTGTGTGTGATTTAACCTTTTTTTTTTTTTTTTTCTTCTTTAAAAAAAGTGGAGGGGGTAAACAGAAGCCCTATTTTTAGAAATAGAAAAATTCAATACAATGACCACTTAATTACAAGAGGGAGAAAAACAGAGGGCTGAATATTAATCAGCTTTTTTTTAAATTCATAACTAGTTTCTTATCTACATTTATCTCACAGCAAATGATTTTTTAATTCATTCCACTCAATGCAGAATTTTTTTTTATATCTGTAACTATTCAATTAATACAGCAATACATACAATCTAGAAACAAAAAAAAAAAAAAAAAAAGCATATAAAAAAAAACTTAAAAGTACCTTGTGTTTAAAAATTAAAAGATCGTTTACCTATACTTTACAACAAAGAATTTTATTAGCAAGGGGTGTTTTTGTTGAAATAGTTATATATTTAAGACTATAGTTTATATGTGTCGAATTTTTCATACAATTTATGGAATAAACCAAATTGTAACAAAAAGGCGAAAAAAGATAAAGCAATTATGAAATGCATAAAATCTTAGCTAAATATTTAAAAATATGAAAAAAAAAAATCGAAATCCAGGATTCTTTTCAATAAAACTGATGAATATACAATAGTTCACCAACACAATGGAGACAATACAAATGTTATTTTTAATAGTTCCGAGTTGATACGGAATAGATGAAATTACAAAGAAAAGAAATTATGATGCAAAGGCAAACAATAAAAGAAATCACGAAACTTTTTTTGAAGGTTCGTAAACTGATACAGTTTTATAAAATTATTTTCAGATTCTGTAATACATTTTAGTATTTCTATAGTAAAATTTTTTGTGCATTTTATACAGTAAAATGTCTATGGTGCACAAAAAAATTTACTGTTAAAATTAATGAACAAAAATTAAAATCTTTAAGAATTTAATTAATATGCATGTTTAGACACACAAGTACTCTAAATTCCTAAAACATTCAAATTATACATTGACGTCTCATGATAAAATATACACATCTTGAGACAAATTCTAAAATGGAATTATTTTTATTTAAGATCGAATTTACATTTATCGATCAACAACAAAAATCTGGATGAGTAACTTCATTACTTATCTCAAACAAAATATTCTTTAAATAATGCTCCAAGTAGCCACAGATTATTTATTAATAACTCTAGGGAACACAAAGTTTTAATTTTTTCCAAAACTCCATTAACAAAATCCCACCAACTTCTACGCCAATATAAACTTTCAAGAAAGTTAATTTTTGATTTAAAAAAAGAACCACTACACACAATATTTAACTTTCTTGTTTAGCAAGGATAGGAAGATATAGCTCTGCAGTGTATTTGACCCCAAAATTTTCTTAATTCCCAAAGCTGGCTGCAAGAAGAAAGTGGGGACTCTTAAGAGCTAAAAGGTGCAATCACAATTAATTTATTAAGATCCTAAAACTAGTTCGGCAGTTTTACCCGACAGCAACCCAATTTAATAAAAGGTGCTACGAAATATTATTACATCACCAAAGGGAGGGGGGCACGTTTCGATCCCCACATACGTACATAATGTCAAGCTACGAAATGTGGATAGGCAATATCCATTAAGATAAGATCCGAACATTGTTTTCTTTTACTAGAGAAGGGCTGCAATCTTTTTTCCCTCCTTCACTAACTCTATTAAGTATTCCTAACACACCATTGTTTTGAGGGCTGTAGTTTTCTATCGAAGAAAAAGCTTTTGATTCTAAATCTTTTCTTCCTTCTATCCAACAGGATTACTGTGATTTTGGTTAACTGTAGAAGGTGGGCACCAATGAGTTTTCAAGCGTTTTTTTCCCCCTCCTCTTCAGATAAAAATGGCATGTTTCATTAGGTGTATTTTTCTTCAGTATTGAGGTAAGTGTATTTCTCTTCGGTAACAATGATAAAATAAAGACGTCAGAATATCGGAAATAAATTCTGAGTTTTTGAAAATTAATTATTATATATATTCTTTTGAGTCTAAATTTATTATTTATTTATGTATTAGTATTTCATTTGTTTTGCTACAATTTCCATCATTCAGTGAACGTCTCTTCCTTCAAACGAAAAAGTAAAACCTTCAAATTGGTATTCTTTACTAGTAATGTTAATTGTGAATGCGACAATAGAAATTCATAAAACATTTGGACTTTCTTTCAAGTGAAATCTATTGTAGAATATAAACTATTTGAATCCTGTAGTCTAAGTTTCCTTTCTGGTTTTTCATTCGCGCATACTTAGTTCGTTATTACAATCTACGATCTTTCTAACATTATCGACCCTCAAAAAAAAAAAACAAAAAACCCGAGAAGTTTGTTCGCTTCAATAGAATGGGTATGCAAAAAATATTTCGGTTTTAATTTAATTTTAAACAAAAAGGTCGCATATAAGACCACATCAAAGGAATTTCAATAATATATACTTAACTTTCACTGTTTAAAAAAAAATCTTACAATGATACATTTTAAAATCCTCCATTTTAATCATTCCCAGATACGAAAAAAAAATTATTTATTTTATTGCATAATAAATGGAGCATTAGCACGAAATATATTAAAGTAAACCTCAAATGTTGACAAAATCAAAAGAGATGTTCATAACACATTAAAGCTTAAATTTAATTTTTTGATGATTAAATAAAATGTCACCGATTACAAAATTTATTGCTGGAAATAAGGTTTAACATATATATAAAATTTTTATTCACACACTAAAAAATAGCGTTCAATGGCTTAACAGAATATATATGATATTAAAAGTGGTTATGATTCCCATCTATATTATAGACTTGAATAATATACTATGCTTTGTTAAATATAGATTATTCAGAGAAGTAGTCTTTCGAAAGATAGTCATGTAAGCATGATTTTCATAAAATATATGAAAAACCTGGAACTCAGAAGAGAAAAATGTGGGGGTAGGGGAATTCTCAATCACATTAAAAAATAATGCATATTTAGGGGAGGGGAAGAAATTATTTTAAGTAAAGATATTAACTAATCATTTTTGCAGAGTTCATTCTAAGTCTGAAAAATGAAAAGAAACCCGTTTCGCTAAAGAGGCGTGATTTTATTTAATCATAAGCGAAACTTGAAACAAATGAGCTCCATTTATGCAACAGTAAATTTTATAAAGGTAAATAAGGTTTTTTTTTTTTTTTTTTTTCCTTTCCATAAAGGTTTGTAATAATTTTTTTGTACAAAAATTATTACGAACTTTACGAGGGAGCATAAATATATTTTTGGAACAGATATTGCACATTTGCTTTTGTCTCACTCCATCAGTGCTTCTGGATACAGATCCCTTCTAACAGATTAACGACAACTTTTTCGACTCGGATTTAAACATTCCGAAAGCGCTCGAAGTCTATTCGTACCATGAACCCCCTCCCCCCACCTACACACACTTTTTTTTTTTTTTTAAAAAAAAGTTCTAGCAATTAACTTTCATTAAAATTTTTTATTTTAAATGATAAAATCCTTTTTGAAAGAATTTTTCCAAGAAAAATATTCTGTTACAAAAGGTGATTATTCAATAGAAGTTTTTGAACTCAACTATCTTTCAATGCGAAAGTTATCATTTACATAAAGGAGACAATATTTTACAGAGTTATATTTTTTATATAAAACTATATTTGAGGAGGGATAAAAAAAAATACGAAAATCAATTCACTCACAACTTTTAAGTAGAGAATATGAGACAGAACTTTATAAGAACAAAAAAAAAAAAAAAAAAAACCCTTAAAATATCCATACATATCGCTATATTTATATAATAAATTTATATTATCACAAACTCACTAGCAAAACATGAATCAACTATTCTTTAGAGGGAGAAAAAACGTACAGTTTATCAGTATCTTTCAGTATGAAGAGACTCGCCTTGGGATTTTGAATAACCAAGAAAACTGATAACTGAGGATATCGGAGCTAGATAAAACTGGTTCTAGAAGAAATTTCAACAGCTCCCATAAAATATTGTGTTTAGAACATTAAAAAAAATTTGAGATGTCAAGGATTAAAAAATGAAACGTGAGTTTGAAAAAAAAAAATTCAAGGGCATACAGAGAAGTTCACAATCTTGCTTCGGGCAAGGACAGAGTTCGTCGTTTAGGTGCTTTGTGTGAGATGCGCTAACAAAAAAGTTATGCTCAATTTTATTTATACTGCATATTATTTGGAATAAGTGAAACGGAGAGGATAAAATAATATCGAATCCTATATTTACAGAAATAAATTATAAATGGAAGTTATTTTTTAAAAAAAAAAAAATTACGATTTAGTTTTTTTTAATTAACGATGCACTAGAATTTCGCACGAGCCACAGTTTGAGACGAGGGCATATAAACCGGCAACCACAGTAGTCGAGTAGTCAATGTCGCGGCCCCGATACTTTTTGTCGCATGATCAAGTCTCGATTCCACTAAATATCTCTCGTGTAGAAGGGCTGATGCTCGTTATATCAGTTCAAAGGAATGTTGGCGTAGTGTGGATGTGGAGTGTGAGTTCAATTTCGACATTACCATCCGAACAAGGTTCAGAATTACAAGGTGTATTGAGTAAGATTAGCAGATCTTTGAGCAGAGCAGAAATAAGAGACAGGAAGCGCTAAATAAACAAATATAGGCATATGTACCCGGTACCATTAATCGCATAGCTTCCACCCTATACTATGAGAGACATTTTAAGGTTTGGTTAGATTTTGCATATAGTAACTCTCGTAATTCAGTATCACGATTTAAAATATCGATATTAGAACTCAGATTCCAGCGACTTGAAACTCACATCTCAGACAATAGCAAAAATTGCTTCTTCAACAAATAGAAATGAAATCAGCGTAATGCCTAGGAATTTGAAATTGCTAGACTCTTAAAAACTTTATAGAAATAAAACGGAATAGGGTGGATTTATAGAATACTTGTACAATTATTGGGGGGGGGGGCAATTTTAAAACAGAAAAAAAATTTATAAACTCGACCGTAATGGAAAAATTTATAAAAAATTCCAACGAACAAAATTTGATTGATTGGCTTTTATTAACGTCGCACAAAAAGTAATACGAGGGCTATTGGGACGGACCTCGTAATTTTGAACCTCAGTCAAGTGACAACGACACCTGAGCTGGCACCTCCCTCTCCTAATTTCCACACCAAGCCACTAGCAAAATTTGTAAAAATAAAGATTCCAAGCTTGTGGTACATTGGAAAAATACCGAGAAAGCATTTCACACGGCCAAGCTTTCTAGTTATTTCTTTTGATATTAAACGCATAATAAAAATTCGGTCAATAATATCTCAATAATAAATTTGTATCCATACATGAAATGAGTTGCTTGACGCTGGCACGCAAGTATATATTTTAGAATTTATTATCAAGTATGAAATTTAGGTGCTTTATTTCACAAAAAGCCGTCTGCTTTCTTTAAACATGAACTAGAATCTATTCAATATTGCAAAAAAAATTTCAGATTTTCTTATGTTTTTCCAAGAAATTTTGAATTTTGGATTAAGATTTAAGTATAAAGAATTATGGTGACTATTTTGGTTGTAATACTTATACTTTCAAGGCACAACTTATAGAGATATTTAAATACTTTAATTTTCTCAAATACAAAAAGGGTTAATTTAAACTAAAGTCAGTCTAGTTAGTTCACAAAAAGTCATATTTAAAAAAAAAAAAAAAAAAAAAACAGGATACAAAAGTTTGGGAATGGTGACATATCTACTAAATGGTTCTATTTGTTCACGATGCTTTTATATTAAATAAAAACAGTTTTTAATACCAAAATAAGAAAAATAGTTTATCAACGACCCGCTTTATTTATCATTACGCAGACAGAATCCAAAAATTTTAGATGCAAAATAGAAACAAAATGTGAATTGCCGATCAAAATTATTCTAAATTGGATATAGCAGTTCATCCGACAGATCAATCTTTTACATATTTTATAGTGATGTGGCTTTATAAAAATACAACCATAAGCCTTAATCTGGGAGCCCAAATTTAATTCAATTTCTTTGACATGACGAAAAGGGGAAAAAATTGATCGAAAAATAACGCCTTGTCTGTAATGATCATAATGATTAAAATTAATCATGCAAGACTAAAAACTAGTCCAGAAAAAGAACTTCAGGTTTACTTATTTAAGTTAAAAGAGGGAGGAAATGCAGTTACGCATATACATACTCAGCAGTCTAACGAATCACCCTCAGAATTAAAAAAAAAAACACAGAAAAAAAATTACAGAAAAACGCAAGCATAAGAAGGACTTCCTTTTTAACAGTGAATAGGGTGGGGTGGAATTATTCTAATCTATTTTTTACGCTTAAAAGAAGCCAGAGAATTACCATCCTGCCTTTCGTGTGAAAGAGAATTAACCTCCGTATTTTTTTTTAAATATCTTTAAACCAGCGATTTTCCTCCCCCATGCCACTCAAAATTTTTACTCGGTAAACACTTACTCAGTGCTTAGTATATACGAGGCAGGAAAGAAAAAAAAACCACACCTACATACATATATGTATATTTTTTTAATGATTCACGAATATTTAAGATGTCGGGAAGAAGGCTCAGAAAAAAAAAATTCTAAATCCACTAACGAATAATTTAAGAAAAATTTAGCATCGAAACGAGAGTGAAAAGGGGGGGAGGGGGAAGAACTATTGAAAATGTAAATTCTTGGAAGATAAGAAAAATATAAAAATTAGCATTAAACTGAGGAGAAGTCACATTTTTTTTAATTCATCGACATTTTCTTTCAAAGAAAATTAAAGGAGTAAATATGTATAGCAGCTTTTCAAAATGCGAAAGCAAATGAACTGTGTGTGGGTTTCTTTATTTTTTTCAGCTGTCTTTTACTTTTTTTACATTAAATCTTTAATTTGTTTTTACTAATTCCTTATCGACCAGAAAGAAATGTTTTTTTTAATACTGGGCTTCGAACTTTTTTTAATATATCGAGATATTTTTAATTAACGATCGATTTGTGTTTAAATTATAAGATAAAAAATGATTAATGTAGAATATATATTTCCAGAATTTATTCAAGAATAACATTTTTTAATCAAACGATTAATTTAACATAACAAGAAAAATAAATAGGCATTACAAGTATTGCTTGTTCTATACAAATTGACATTGTACTATGTATCGATATAAAAGTTATTCACGATCGATAAAAGAATATCGATCGGACTGTTTTCACCACTCTCGTTGGTCGTAATACAATAACAAACAATACAGTGTAAAGGCATTGTAACGAATGTTTCATACAGCCTTAACATGATTTTCAATAATTGTTCAATTGCAAACTGTAATCGTAAAAAGAGAGAAAAAAAAACTATCTAGCAGCAATCAAATCCCTTAAATTTGTTTAATTCTTGTATTTTATATTTACGAATTGTAAATGGTAATTAATCCACCTACCATTCATGAAGATGAAGTTTTTCATTGTATCAAATTAAAACTTTATTTTATAGAAAACATACAATTTAGGAAAATATAAAAAGCTCCCCGTGAAACATAGTGATCGATATCACCGAAAACTAATATTTTTCTACATGTTTTATTAAAATTTCTTATTTCGATTTTTCACTTCATCCATATTAAATGTTTTCGCTTAATCATTGTTATAACGTGGACGCGTTAATAATTGAGGTAATTCATTTTAAACTTCAAAATCTTTAAATCTTTTTCTTCAGTCAACATCCACTCCCCTGCAATTCATAAAATTAACAATAAATTGCATATTTTTCATGGTGACAAGCACGATATGCTTTTCTGTTTAAATATTCTACATCAAATTCTCTTACTTTGTTCAATTGATTTTTACGCTTCTCAGCCGTATTTGCGGAGGTTATTTTCGGATAACTCTTGTTTAGCTGATACATTAGTATTCATCCCGTATCTTAATTACTGCCTTTGGGAGTAATTGCGGAAAAATTCTTCCTCGGGTTTTAACCCTCTCAAGCTTTTATCCCAGATATGACCGGGGGGGGGGGGAATCTATTGTGAGACTGAACTTTGGTTCTTGTTGTCAGGAGTAATCACAAATTTTGGATTGGGGGAATTACTTTAAAATTTAAAGACTAGTAATAGCGGGAAAAGTTTCTAAAAATGCTTAGTGTGTTATTGAAATTTTTAAGAAAACTAAAAATTAAAGATTCGAAAGAGCTAAAGCAATTCACCAACGTTCTCGCAAGTTGGAAATTCCTAAAAGTTTGACTTCTCAGATCCTTTCATTTCGATTATTTTTAACTGAATCATTGAAAAAATATTTTAATTGTTCACTTAAATTATCTAAATTAAGATGATAGGATAAATACATTTAAAAATTAATAGGAACATCATAATTTAGGCCGCAACCGTGGACAACGTACAAATGTGCATTAGAAAACATTTGTCCTCCCTCTCTGAAAAATATCTTCAGAAAAGTTAAGATTAAAAAAGAAGCAAAGAAATATAGCTCGTAATCGATTGTGACAGTAATTTTTGGGTGTGTTTTCCTTGCAAATAAAAGTTAAATATTGATTGCCCCCCCCCCATTTCTTTCCTTTCAACACAATTATTTTACAAATGAGTATGAACTTTTTTTACACTTTATATCACGGAGCAGGAATCGAAATTCGGAACATATTTTCAAATAAAAAAATGTTTCAGTACTTAAAAAAAAATTCGTGCATAGTTATAGCAGATATATACAATTAACGTAGGGTGCTCTTAAAAATGTCAGAAACATTCTATAAACGAGCAATTTTTCACTTTAATAAATAAACCAAGAAATTCATTTAGAATTAAGATGAGAGGAAACAAAATGTGAAACAAAAACTATATGGGAATAAATAACGAATTCAAATAGAAATGCTCTACATCAAATTATGATGCTTTATGCGATAAATACATCAAAATGTAAGATTTAACGTTGGAGCATTTTTATACGAGAGGGAGGGGGGGTCAAGAAGGGATGCCGCATTGAATTCTATTGAATTTTCGGCGAACACGTTTTGAAATAACCATCATGATAGTTGAATAACATTACACGTCAAAATCATGCAAGATAAGAACAAAAAAATAATTATTATAAACCTGTGTCAAATACTTGAGAAAAATCACAGTACAAAGGGTTTTAAAAAGGTGAAATGCATATAAAGGGTAATTAACCCCACTATCCTTGTTTCCTTTAAATTCGAGCTTTTTCCAAAAACAGTCAAACGTATTCATATTATGTTGCTATTATTTTTATAAAAAAAAATGCCTGTTTGTTACATAATATATCGCATAATTAACTTACATGTAAAACTTCCTTCAGAAATACAATAAAAATTGAGCTGACAATTTTTAAATTAAAATAACTGCAGTCTATATTAATTGAATAACAAATGTAAATATAACACACAAAATGCTATAGTATAGACATATTCACAGAGAATATTTAACAGTGATGTAAATAATGGTAAAACTATCACAATTGTAACAAAAGCATTCACAGTTCTTACATGGAAATCAATGAAAGGGATGGGGGAAAAAAGGTAATCAAAAAAGAAACTCGCGTATTGAAGATATTTAAAATAATTCGACGCCTAATTTTATTTGCTTTCCTACATTTAGATAAAATTGTAAAAAAGACTTGCTCCATAAAACGCTCACACACTACGCAACCATGTGGCATTACATCCTGTTTGTATTCTCACCCGAAAAACTACTAATAAAAGGAACAAACTATTTCTTACATTTCAACTTTAAAAAATCTCTCTTTTAAATCAGACAAAAATTTCAAATGTAATACGCCTATTCGGATGATAATTTTTCTTTCAGTGATCTGAAACATATACTACATCACTCATTGAATATATTATTTATCCATTTCTTTAAATGAATATTTACCGTTATAAATACTTTCGATTTAGAAAAATATATATCTTGCCAACAAGCTCAGTTAATCTTTTAAATGAATATGAATTATTTTTTTATCTAGTTATTAATATCCGTTGAAGTTATTGCACTAAATAAAAAGTAGAATACACAAGTTTAATGACTATTTCAACGACCAATTTCTAGCGGATTGTCTCTTTTCATTTTGTTTGTAAAAACGTAAAAATTTTCAAATCCAAAAGAAAAAGCATTTTATGATCAATTTAGTTTTGTACACATTCATTTTTAGGTTCCGATCTTCTGACAAAGATTTTTCAGTTAAAATTAAAAATGCTATGTGAATAAACACACTGTTGAGTATCATATTGTTTAAAATCACAGTTTATTTTTACTTGTTAATTGTTTATTTTTATCTTTCGCTAATTAATTAAAACTATATTTAATTAAAGTATCCACTTTCCAGGCAGTAAAAATAGTTTATATAGCATTTTAAAATGTTTTAAAAATAATTATAGACTTCCAAGCATAAAATAACTTTGAGTAAAAGAAGGAAATCTCGGGGAAGAAATAATTGTTAAGTTTCTCACTTCCACAATTACTTTTCAATGTTCCAAAGAAACAGCCTTTTCGTTACTTAGAAAATAAGAATTTAACTATTAACAAGATTTATATATTTTTTTTAAATAAAATTATACTTTGAAAAATATTATAAGAAGCTTCATTTAAAATTATTTAAATTTTCATTTTTAAAACCGAATTTTCATTTAAAATTATAATGACTTTAAAAGTGCTAACTGATTCTAAATTGTTATACATTATTATTCCAATTCTTATACAATTATTATCAAGTGATAACTCAGTCAAATCAAATTATAAAAGAGCCATTTTTAATTTAATATATATATATATATATAAGGTTTTAAATAAGAAAGGAAGCTTTTAACACTTCTTTCATATTCATTGTCTTGAAAACGATATTTTCAACGTGATTGTCTTCTTTAATACACAAGGCATTTCGATGCAATTCTAAACATCAATACGAACTTTTTAGAAAATGATTCTCAATAGATATTTTTTAAATGTTATATTTCAAAATAGACACAAACCTGTATTAAAATTATTTATAGAATTAAATTAACAACAACAACAAAAAAAAAACGATATGTCAAATATATATATACACACAATTACTTAAAAAAATTAAAGTAAAATTCTTTTTTAGCAAAAATCCAGTTATTTGGTATATTTCAAACATGAGGTATGCAAAGTGTGAAAATTTTTAAGATTATGCATAACAGTCCCCCTCCCAAATTTAAAAATATTTATTTTGTTATTTTACTTCAAAGTTTTTGTTGCATCCAAGCACAGGACCGAACTATCATACTGCAAGCTTTTGAATTTGATTTTTGGGTTACTATTTAATTAATTTTTTGATTAAGGCATAAGTAAGCATGAACAATAAAGGAAATAAACACAGTTAAGGTTTTGTGGATTTTAAAAAAAAAACAATAGTGCCCCCTTGTCGATATTCTCTGGATCTGTCATTGAGTATTATATATGAGGAATTTTATAGTTCTACATTATTTATAAAACAAGAATTCTTTTAGTGTTTTGCTCCACATTAAAATTTAATTAGCATTAAATTACAGGCAGACTTTCCTAAAGTTAGATTTAAAAAAAAAAATCTGTTCTGATTGCACACAAAAAAATAAGAAAGTGGTAACCACTTGAGATAACATTTAAAGCAAAATTATGATGCATTATTCTTATTCAATATATATATATATATATATATATATATATATGTATAATATATCTATCATTCACAAAGATTTTAAATTAATACAATCTCATGAATCTTTCAACAAAATTCTGAAGTTTGTCCAGTGATCAAAATAATAAGTTATGATATAATTATTTTTCGTACTTTTTCTTTCAGAAGAAATATTTTTTGTGTTCTTTTTCACTTTACTTTAATAAAATTAAGGATATATCAACTTAAATCTGTATCTTGGAGGTAAAGGACACTATGTTCATGTTTTAAAATAGTAAGAACAGAGTTTTAAAAAATAATAGTTTTAACAATAAAAATAATAACATAATAAGAACACAAAAAAATATTTTTAATTCAAAGTGAGCAGTCCAAAAAATAAAATGCACAATGATTTATTGAAAAATATTCATTAACAAAAAAGCAAAAAAAATATATTAAAATACCTTGAAACTCAATTATACCATTTAAATACCCATGAGAATTCATTTACTTTTAAAATAATTTTTATTTCATTCACTTTAAATACATACAAATACCATATATGAGCTAGAAATAGAATTACAAGCAATACAGAGCAAAGCCATATGATATCCTGAAAGGCCATATGATTTACATGCCAAAAAAGATCACATGACGATTTTAAAGTGTCTAAGGATTCCAAAAGATTAAGATGCTCTACTGAAAAATTCCAAAAATAGAACCATCCCTTACCTCCTGTATGCAGAAATAATGAAATCTAGGAATCACTTGATTAATACACTAATTGTTCCTTGAGATATACAGAATAATTCAAAATTGCTCTAATCAAACTTAATTACTAATGGAAATAATTATGATGAATCCTGAAAAATCCAAAGCTTTCATTGGTTTGCATTGTTAGAAAATGACACACTAAACAAAATCTATACATATTTTGAGAGATGGTATCAAAAATTTGTCGCACTAACAATCACATTTTTCAAAAAAATGCACTAATCAAAGGTTTCCAGCATTATGACAAATTCACATAATTAATTATATCAAAATAACCGATTGCACTTTCTTTAAAAATGTTTGACTTTGGAACAGTCTGGGTTAAATCAGCTCAATAAATTAACTAATGCAGTAATATATATTTAAGGTTGATCAATTTTATTTAACTGCTAATAAATTACTTTAACTCACACAGCCACAGTTTAAATAAAAATTTGATAATAACAACAAAACATTACAATAAAAATCATTTCAACTATTTTCTAAAACATAAATGCATAAAACTTGTTAAACTATTATTTCCATGAGTAATTAAGTTACTTATAATCGCTAGTTCATTATTTTGTCTTTTTGAAATAAAGTCTTTATTCAATTAAATGGGAAATATAATTAAGCAATGAAGATGAAGAAAACTTAGAAATAACAAATATTTAGAGATTAATTATAAAAAAATTAATTTTGTCACATTTTATCAATTTAATAAGTAGATGTAATTAATTCATTTAAAGAAATGTAACAATTGAGAAAGTTAAGCATTACATGCTTATAATGAATTGTTTGTTTAGTTGGGAACAGTCTTTTATAAAAATGCAGAAATTATTGAAAAATCTAGAATTTACATTTAAAATTTCTTTTCACAAAAAAAATCTTTCTGTTAAGTAATTAAAGTACAAATTTATTATCAAAAATTGAATTATAAACTGTTTTGGTATTTTAGGAAATAATTTGTTTTCAAGCTTTACGAAACATCTGTCATTTAAACAATAATTATTTCATACAATAATAAGGCTTATTTTAGAAGAATTTTATAGAGCTCATCTTGCCTTTTCATGATCTCAAACATTTGGCATTGCTTGCTACTGTATTTATACCACATCATATATTAATGAATGGCTTATATATCTATCATAAAATTTTATTAAAAAAAAGTTCATTCTCAGGTTTCACACCATCTAAAACAAAACCAAAAAAATTTGTATTTGAAATTAACTTTTCTTCACTGAACTCTTTCTAAAATTCTGAATTGAAATCATATGATTTTAAAAAATGATCAAGTTTAGGTCTTACTTGGAGATTTTTTTTAAAATATATCATTCATCAATTCAGAAATTTATTCACATTTTTCAAAAATAGAGCCACTTCAATGTAATTACCATATAAATATAAGACATCTACAGGTATAACTTTTCGCCTTGTATACTATAAAGCTGAATTAGTTAAAATGTTTTAAAGACAATCGTTTAAAAACTACAGAAATTTAACTTTCAACCAAAAGTTAAATAATTTAATTTCCTTTTTACTTTTCATGATTTTCAAAAAACTACTATAAATACATAATTATGTATTTATAGTAGTTTTAAGAAAATTCATTAAGATGAATGTTGGTAACTTCATTTTTTAGTAATTAAAATGGTGTAAAAATATTTAAATTCAAAATAATATTCATATCAATTTCTAGGAGTTAAAAATCCAGTTAAAGGGAATCATACATTGATTTAAATTAATGCAATAAAATAATCCCTAATTGTAAATAAAAAATTTAAACATTTAATAATTAATTAAATTTTTTTATGGTTCTAATTTATCTTACTTTGGTATGAGACATTTAAATTATGGACATATTAAAAAATACAGTTTTATTCAAGCAACAGAATTTCTTAAAACTGATGAAAAAATGGATGTTCTAGATTAGAAATATTGCTTCATAATAAGATATATTTACAAAATGAAGTATTCACACATACATATTCATGGTTCAGAAAAATATATATGAATTATTAAAAACTATCACATGGAAGAAAAATTTTACTAGGCACATTTCAATATTTATGTGGATAGTGTGACCAATTTATACAATTAAGTGTTGCATTTCGCTCAACATAAACGTATGAGAATAAAATACTTTTTGTGATTACCTACATCTTATAAGTCAATTTATGTGTAAAATATACCGCAGAACTCCTCAAATTCAACAAAACAATTTAATTATTACTATATAAAACTACTTTTATTTTATTTAATAATAAAAAATTTGAAAACAATTACTAACAAGTTTCTCTCTAGCATATTACCGTTTTTTTCACTTATGCAAAAAAAAAGTTAAAAGATTTTCGAAAACAATTAAAATACTTTACCGAAACAAAAATTTTAAAACGGATAAACAATTTTCAAAAAGTTAAAAGATTTACAAAAACAATTATTTTAAATAAAGAAAGGAAAAGACAGTTCTATTCCAGCGGCCGATGTTGCCAAAAAATAAACAAACAAATTGCAAACTAGTAGCCAAGTGAGACGCGCAACGCGCCAAATCCGGTAGCTCTAGTGCAATGTTTTGTTTTTGTTGTTACGTCATTTAAAAGTCTAGAATTAAATTCCCTTTCGTAGGTTCTTACGAACAGGTATTCCTTTGGTTTTGTGAGTTATTTTTCTCTTCCTATTCTTATCTTAACCGAAGCATTCCTTATTTTTAACGCCCAGATTTAATTTTTACAGAAATTGTTCGCTTTAATTGCAGATTTCTAGGAAGTTTACAGAATTTTTGAGATAGAAGCAGAAAAATAAAACATCAACAAACATTACGAATTCAAGAAAAATGTCAATATACACACAGATTTTTCAATGATTTGCAGAAAATCTTGCTTATAGAATTTTAAACAATTTTAAAACTGGTGGTTTTATAGAACAAATTAGCACTTACTTTAAATTCTGCAAATTATTGAAAAAATTTCTGCTTTAGAAAAAAAAAGAAACCATTATTGTTTACATGAAATAAACTCATAGCATGTTCATTCTTCAATGGAATAATTTAATCAAAGAGTCAAATATACCACAGAGACAAACATTATGTTGAAAATAACGAGAATTCAAACCCATTTTACTTAACAAATAAAAACCCATTATTTTGAGCTCTATACTTAACTTAACAATTAAAACTTTTCCGAACAAATATTTATATATTATGCACGAATCGAATGAAGATGACACACTGCTATCACGAACCATATACGAATAATGGTAATTATCAATGCTTCATCCGCTTTTAGCAAAGACCTGATACAAATCAAAATTACATATATATATATTTCGACTATGTAAAGGGTGAATCAGATACGGAAATCGGAATAAAACTTAGGCCTAACGCTGATGATTATCATTAAAGCGACGATCGAAGAAAAGCTTGTTCAGCACAGCAGCATTTCCCTCAGCAGTATCGAACGTCTCGTCGACGCTAGGAATTTGAGCTGCGCTATTCCATTAGCGAGACTCAGCGCAATATAAAAAGAGTTTTTATGCAATAATGCGACGCCCTGGACCTTAGAACAAAAAAAAATTAGAAGCCGAATTTTTTTATCGGCGCTAATGAGTAGGGGGCCCGAGCGTAACGCTAGCTGCTTGCCGAACTAAACCAGCCAGCCTGCGGCTAGCACGTCTGACTGCCGCCTCACCTAGGCGTCTAGGGAGCGGGGGGGATTAGAGAGACCGCTTTCTTTGTTCGCCTGAGATAAAAAGTTAGGACGGTACTTACCGACTTGTAAAACGCTTTCCACGCATCCGCTCTCGTATAGGCGTAGTCCACGGTGAAATGGAAGTTTTTGTAAATCACTACAACTGTTGCTATCGCTAGAAAGAGAAGAATACATACATATATCCTTCTCATTACGAGGAAAGGACCAGTATATAATCCGCTTCTGCACAGGTTCGGGAATGCGATCATATCTTTCCTCTATCCTTTGGAAAGGAATATGATAGGCAACCACTTTTGCACACACATCAAGTAAGGTCTCTGGATATAGTTTCTCAACCACATCTTTGGTATCGACACCTCTTATTAATATGTTATCTAATATATTACTTCCTAACCGAGAGCAGCATAGTCTCGGCGCTGCCGCCATCTTGAAACATCTGATACAAGTCACACAAGAAGCGACGCAGCGCATGCGTCGATCTATTTACCAATTTCATAGCGCTGGCGTGCTATGCGAGGAGGCTGGGTTAACAATTCGGCGACAATAGCGCTCAGACACGTGGATGCCAATTCACATGGTTTTCATTCAAATGCGATGGACTTTTGCGCCATTCTCGTTCTTCGCCAAACGGAATATTTTTCAACAAACCTAACATAAACAAATCTTTTTATTGACACGAACTTCAGCGTTTTCAGTTTTAAAACTTCGTCTCATCAAAATATTAGGGAAAAAACGAATTATTGAGAGAGATATTTTTTTATCTGATATGCTGTGGAATCGGTTTATATATGTTCAAATACTCAAATATATGTAACTCAAGTAAAAATCCTCAAGACCTCAGAGCTCCGCTCTAACCAATCGACCTTCAAGTAAAAATTACTGTGGTCGGCAA
Organism: Nephila pilipes; assembly: GCA_019974015.1. Classification (NCBI taxonomy): domain Eukaryota; kingdom Metazoa; phylum Arthropoda; class Arachnida; order Araneae; family Nephilidae; genus Nephila; species Nephila pilipes. Next base: position 175,634 of record BMAW01122535.1, on the reverse strand, counting down.
ATGTTGGATCATAAAATTTATAAATTGAAATCTTCAAATATTTATTGAAAGTAATAACGCTGCATTAACGCTATTCTTATTAGATTTTAAGTAACAACGTCGACGATGTGATTCTACAGAAAAAATATTCATGCACCAAAATAAGACACGTTGCAATTTTAATAAAAAAAATGTAAGAAAAACGAAACTATTGTATTTCATTACAAACTATTATCATTCCATTTTTATCCTTTTTTAATTTTTTTCACTGAAACAGGATAAATACTTTTCATTTAAAAAATAATATTCTAACACATCTTCATAAAAATAATAATAATAACAGCTTGATTTTTCTAAGTACCGCAGTTATGCTTTATTTATTAAAATTTTCGAACAAATTTTAAAGAATTTTTCGACATTTTAGTTCATTGAATGAAAGGAATTTTTATGACGAATGTCATAAAAAGATTTACAATAAGAGCTTTCTTCATATTTACTCAAAAACGAAAATGCATTCATTGAGTCTTATTCAATATAAAATATTTATTATTGAGAAGAGAAAAAAAAAGTGAAATTGTGTATTCACTCTTACAGATTATATAAAGAGCTTCTATTAAAAATTTAAAAAATCAAAAGTTATTTATTTATAGGAATGCACAAAATCAGATTTGAAGAAATTATCATCTTAAATTATATTTGAGTAAATAAAACAATTTCAATTGTTTAATAGAAGTCACTAACAGAAAAATTACATTTAAAAATGCTAGCGATCCAGTAAAAACGTTAATAATGTATCGAATTCAACTGTTATTTTGGTTTTCTATTTAACACAATTGATTGAATGGTTTTGTAGATACGGAACATCGAAGTAGCTCTATGGAGCTATCATCCCTTATTCAACACCAATAGTCCCAACAACTTCGCCAATACAAATAGATTAGCTTCTTTTGAGCCAATACAATACAAAAACTTCGAAATCTCGTATTTCGTTCGTAGACAAATAGAGGACCTCCTGCGTCTTTCAAAATAGCCTCGCATGCTGATAGTGTTTGTACTCGTATAAACGTATGAGAAGATCACTGTCTTCTGTCCCCATTTTAACAAAAGCCGTCATTCAGAACTCACATTGGGGTACAAATCCAGGGGGATTAACTCTTTCGTTCCTCTATTGAATAAGATGACAGTCGACACAATGAAGGAGGGAAGGATAAGAACCCCACACTGGTTTAGCTGCCATCGATATTTGGCGAAAAATTTAAATGGTCACAGAAAGAAACTCGAATTGGAAAAGATTAAGTATTTTTATTTAAAAAAAAAAAGGGGGGAGGAGAGGAAATATCTAGCAAAAAGTGTTGCGTTATAATAATTTTTTGATAGCTAGAAAGGCAGTTGAAATAATTAAAAGAGAAAATTGGAGGGGGAATATAGTTGCTCAGAAGCTAAGGACTCGAGCATCGAGGCAGCTATGTGCGACTCGTACGTTAAACTGAATTTCTTTTCTCACAGCATGGTGTGATTTAGAAATTAGGATTTCGACCTCGTCCTCTGAATGTGATTAGTTTAATTCAGTTTTTATTAACGTCACACTAGAAACAACCCGAGGGCTATTGGCGTCGGACCTCGTAATGACTGTGATTAAAGACTGCTGTAATATAGAGATCAAAGTCTCGGACTCGCTACTAGCGTTGTTTTCGTTGAATCGTGGGCTCGAGCCCTGATGCCACTAAAGATTCACCGTGCAGAGAAGCTGATACACATTAAATCTGTTTGAGGTCCTAAGTCCTCCCGTTTGGCGTGATGTGGAAGCTTGGAAAGGGAGATGCCAGTTCGTCACTTGACCGAGGTTCAAAATTACGTCGCCAACAGCCCTCGTGTTGCTTTTCCTCGTGTGTGATTGGAAAACGTTTTAAAATAATGCAAACAAATAGATTAAATTAAAAGAATGAGGTTAACCATTTATAGTTTTGAGCATGAGTTTAGTTTACTTAAAAACGATCCAGAACCAACAAAAGTTATTTTTTAATTATCTAATAATTTTTAGTCACGATCAGATGATAATGCGGATTCCTGAGCTGCCTCGTCACATGATTTCAAGTGAAAATTTCTTTTAAAATGTAAAGTTATAAATTTAAAGTACTACAATATACAATTTTATCGCACAAAAATCTAGTGAAATAAAAACTTGATTCTGCAGCGAATAATCAGATTTCTTAAAATTTGTAAATAGTAATTCTAACGTATGTTAACGTATTTTTGCTTTTGAAAACCTTTAAAATTTTAAAATAATTTATTTATTTAAGTTTAATTTCGGAAGGAATAATATTTACAGAGTTCGAAGCAGTTACTTATGTTTCATGTGTAGTATGACAAAAATAATTTAGAAGCATTCCACAACCCTTTTATAAAAAAAAGAAGAAATCAACATATATCACTACAAGAAAGCGATTACAATGTTGATAATGACGATATCAAATATTTATAAAAGCATAATGCAACTGAATGAAAGAAAAAAGACGAGAAATTGTTTTATAGACTTGTTAAGAGTATTCCAATTTCCTACAAATGCTTATTTTTATGAAACCAATACAGTTGAAAAATTACCAATTAAATTTTTGAGTGATTAATTAAAAATGAGACCAGGTGATGAATGAAAATCATGTATTTATAAATTAGTTTTAAATATTCAATTATTAAAAATTTTCGCAAACGTTCCAATATTTTCAATTTTTTTAAATTGCTATATATTTAATACAAATAGCTCTTCTTCACAAGAGTAATATTCTTCTAAAACTTTATATATATATATATATATATATATATATATATATATATAAGAGTTTATATTAAATTGAACAAAGCAATTTTTTTAATTCACAAATAAACAAAGAAGTTAATTCAAAAGTTACCATTTAAAAAATTGTAAAAGTCACAACTGAACCAAACATGAACCAAACTAAAAATAGAAAAATAAAAGTTGCAAACTGAAAAGTAAATGAAAATACATTTTACAAATTTAGTTAAAAAAGAAAAATAATTAATTCAAAAGAAAGTAAATTAATATAAATAAACAAAAAGCGAGAAATTTATATATATATATATAAATAAAAGGCCACAGTAATTGAAAAATTTATATAAAAAAAAAATTTCGAAGGAAAAAAAGCTATACACACACACTGAAGTGCAGAAAACCTGACATAGACGCGAGTATGCTAACAACGAAAAAACGTAAAGAATCACAATAACCCGATACGATCAGCAGCACTTCTATAATAACAGGAAGCTAGAGTAGTTATTACATTACTTTCTAGTGCTACGATGATAAATAATCACGCTATATACGATTCTGAACGATTATTAAATATCGGAACGGGAGAGGTTGGGTACAACATTTTTCCGAGGTTAATATGGATATTCGCGCACGATCTATGTAAAACCAGATATACGGGAAAATGTAAATTCCAGAATCTGATGAATATCAGAAATCTAGAAAAACATCAGCTCTCTGACAGCGGCAGAAAAAAAATACCTAGTAGGAGCAGAATCATTGGACGGTTAACAATAACCGTTTTTACGAGATATATGTGCAACATATAGCAGCAGATTTAAGTGTTGGAACACTTACAAGCATCAGCGATTAAACCATATAAAGGTCCCTTCTTGATATAAATTTTCGCACATCCGCTCTCATATCTCTAATGACACCAAGGTACAAAATTATATGCTTCCTCCAAGAGTCGCCAAAACCGTCTTTGGAGTGTTGACGACCGAAAACATAAGGCCTCGTCGCATTTCCAGTTATATCGAACTGTGAGACGAGTACGGGAATTGAAATAATTCGATATAAAAACCAACGTTTTTATATGGTGGCAAAGTTTATTAAAGAAAATTATTGAAATATTAGTTAAAACTGTTAGTTATTTTTAACTTCAAAATTTACTTAAAAAGAGACATTTGTGAGCGTATTAAAAATTCATAATACTCATAAATCAAAATATGCATTTGAAAGTTTGTAAGTCATTCTATTAAAAAAAGGGGAACCAGAATTCAGAAAAAATTATTGAGATAAGACACGGCGCCAAATATTGGAATCTTTCTTTCTTGCGAATGATTACTGACTGAAAGTCAGCAACCCTTACTATCTCCCCTTTGTGAGTTTTACGATACCTCATGTGGCGTATGGGGAGTTCCAGGTGTTCCCCAGAGGGGGAAAGAAAGTTTTTCCTCAATCCTAAAAGCGTCGAGGGGAAAGAATATTTTGACTTATTAAAATTATTGAAATATTAGTTAAAACTTGTCGCAAATGTCTAAATATTGCATTGTTAGGCGAGTACGAACGATTCCCAAAATTTCAAAGCTCTAGCTTGATGGGAAGTTGGTTAAATGAACGATCGAAAATTTGATGACACACACACTCACACACACCAAGTAAAATTCAGAAAAACGTCTTAAAAAACCACATGGATCCCTTATGTCAAAATGCACTGTTCCAGTTGGGGAGGGGGGAACTTCTGTCATTGTATAAGGCGCTTGTAATTGCCATCACTTGGAGCGCCTGACGAGTTGATGATTTTCAAGAGCACATAAGCCTGTCCACTTTTAATTTTTGCTTCTTAAAAAGCTACATAAGATGATGATTAAGTCTGCAGGTGAATGTGGCAGGTTAGAGATACGTAAGCATTCTTTCCTATCACTTACACTCATTAATAGTCCTGTGAACATTCTGACGAACAATCCTAATAGAACAATGAGACACCATACATGTAGGAAGTTGCTACAGTGTTTTTGGGAACGATCTTTCGACATTAGTGCCCTCCGTTGGCCCCTCAAATTCCCAAGCATTAACATTATTGAACATATTCGGAATGCTTTGAAGCATGATGCACGAAAGAGATCTCCCTCATCTCTCACCCTATGGAATTGATGATTGCTTGACAAGAATCATGATCTGAATTTTATCCTGGATACTTTCAGACTTGTAGAATCCATTGCATTTCGTGTTATGCCTGCTCGAGGCTGAGAGGCATAATATTAGGTGAGTTTACCAATTCATCTGACTCTCTCTCACACACACACATATATACACGTTTATACACACATAATATATAATAAAAAATAAATAAATGTCTATCTCATGGGTTTTGAATTTGCGTAGTTAGTAACTATGTTACTAATCGTAACCGTGTTACAATTAGGGACCGAATTCCAGTAACAAATTATCTTTTAACCGAAGATAACACGACACAGAGTTTTTTTTTATTAATCTGCTGATAAACTATGATTATATCTATCAGGTCAAGGAAACTCTTTTTTTTTTAAATCTCCCCTCCCTTATTTGCACCCTTTTTACTGTAAGATCATTTATTTCAAACCGTTTTTAGCTTGGGGGGGGGGGGGGAGATTTTAAAATTATTTTTTTCTGTAATTCTAAGAAAAATTGATCGTTTGTTATAGAGCTGTTGTAGCTAATTTATGAATTTCTTACATATACTGTTATATTTAAGTCATTTTAAAGTACATCTAATCAATTCCGTAAATTTCTTCTGGTATTCTATACGGTATTCTTAGCAATTTTTAAAATTATTACTAATTGAGCTTCGATTACAACATAATCAAAAAAGTATGCATTGCTTTTTACTTTTCATTGAACAGTTAATTTCGCACTTCTTTTCTGCAATAAAAAGTACTCTTTGTTTAAACAAACTTTCTGTCTGAAGTTGTTTTTGTTGATAAATAAGTTAAATTAAAATATTTGAATTTTTAGTTATTCTTAGCCCAATGAAAATCTATATGAAGTCCTATCAAACTAAAATCAAATTGATTATAATGAGAAAACATAAAAAGCATTTATGGAATTATATCTATCGTAATATATATATATAAATTTAATGTTTTATACGATAGTTATACTATTCGAAATCAGAAAAATAGAACATAAATTATTGTATATTTTATGCAATATTTAAAAGGGAGAAGGTGGAATGGATATTCGCGGATTCTATTAATTTTATTCTGACGTAAGCAACAAAATAATTATTATCTTATAACTAGTATATATACTTATTCATATTTTTGCATAAGAAAAACTTCTTGGCTTTTTTTCTAATAAATATTCTTTTAAGAAATTGAAATTAAGATATCGAATAATAATTTTTATTTTGATTTCTATACATAGTCTGAAACAGAAAAAAGTTACAAGTCGCTTAAGGAAAAATATTCATTTTTTATATTTATTTATATGCGTGGAATGTAACATTACCGCTACTTCCGCTATTATACGCAAAATTTCAATTCTATTGATGATTATACTTTTTGAATAAATGGAGAGAAAGAGATTTTGACAAACAAAGCATTATCTCAGCAATAAATATATCGAAGTAAAAAGGCAGACGCTCTGTTCCATTCACGCACACACACACAACATCGGTATTCTTATTAACATTCTTTGTATTCATTCATTCTTCATAAAATTCGTTTTTTTTTTTTTTCATTCCTTAAAAAGTAACAAATAAAAGCTTTATTTATTGATCTTCAACAAGATTATAAGAAAATGGAAGCAAAATACAGAGATATCCTGTTGTGTAACAATTCAACTTAAAGTTTAGAGCAAACATTTATATTCGATTCTGATAGATCTGCTTTTAAATATTCAATTAAATATTTACAGACAGTAAAAAAAAGTAGTATCTCATTTTTGACTGAATAATAAATATGGATGTCTTTTTACATAATTTTCAAATTTTATGTAATAATATACAAGAATTTTGTCAAATTTAATTTAATTTTCGCTTTGGATAACTAAAAAACTATTCATTACATTTGGATTTAAAAATAATTCATATACATCAATGAAGTGTGTCTCAGTATCAGATAGGCAAATTTTTAAGAATGGTTAGGTATATCTAGAAGACTCGGAATCACGTAACAATTCTGGGTCGAAAATACGTTCAACTCGCAGAAGATAGCGTTTCAAGAGCGTGAGAGTTTTCAGCTTTAGCCAAGGAAGCTTCATTCACACCCTGACGTATTAGCAGTTAGAAGGCTGATAGCACAAGCGCGGAGCTAGCCGAAATGCATCAAACATACGGTACTGCAGAGTGCATTGGCTGAGCTGTAAGTTGCAAGTTTCCTTAAATTACTCCTCAATAAAACAATTCATTTTCAAAATATCAAGAAAGTTCTTCAAAAACATAGACAATACTGATAATAAATCCCTAAAGAAAATTAGAAAATCTACCCCAAATGTCCCAACAAGAAGATCAAGAAACATTCTACTGGAATAACTCCCACTCAACTCACTTGATAGCCAATCACATCCTCGGCGTGTCAAGTGTTCGACTCATCGGTGAAACTTCCATCTCCTCACAATGCACCGAGCATCTAGGCAAGCAGGCCATATTTAATTTCTTTAATATTTATCGCAAAACTTAACTTTTAACTCTCTAAATTTTTAACTTCAAACCTTAAATTTTTCTTTTATTTTTTCACATAACCTCCAAGCATTTTCAAACCTGCATGTAAATTGTTAAGTACCGCTTTTTCTATGAACTTCTGGGCAAGCGTAAAAACCAAAGTTATGCTGTCTCACAAAATACAATAGATCGAAGGTCAGAGCCCAACTGAGCTAAGGACACAAGAAAACTTCGTCCCAGCGTTTAAAGGCGCAACGATTTCCGATGACGCGTACTACCAACCGTGTACTTTTTGCAAACGTGCATCGACGATTATCTAAGAAGAGTTCTTTCCAAAGAATCGTCGCGAATGAGCGGTACCGACTCTGGACTGTGTCCTAGGTTTGATAAAAAAAAATAATTCGATATAAAAACCAACGTTTTTATACAGTGGCAAAGTTTATTAAAGAAAATTATTGAAATATTAGTTAAAACTGTTAGTTATTTTTAACTTTAAAATTTACTTAAAAAGAGACATTTATGAGTGTTTTAAAAAATTCATAATACTCATAAAATCAAAACATGCATTTGAAAGTTTGTAAGTCATTCTATTAAAAAAAGAATGGGAACGAGAATTCAGAAAAAATTATTGAGATAAGACATGGCGCCAAATATTGGAATCTTTCTTTCTTGCGAATGATTACTGACTGAAAGTCAGCAACCCTTACTATCTCCCCTTTGTGAGTTTTACGATACCTCATGTGGCGTGTGGGGAGTTCCAGGTGTTCCCCAGAGGGGGAAAGAAAGTTTTTCCTCAATCCTAAAAGCGCCGAGGGGAAAGAATATTTTGACTTATTAAAATTATTGAAATATTAGTTAAAACTTGTCGCAAATGTCTAAATATCGCATTGTTAGGCGAGTGAGAACGATTCCCAAGGTTTCAGAGCTCTAGCTTGATGGGAAGTTGGTTAAATGAACGATCGAAAATTTGATGACACACACACACACACCAAGTGAAATTCAGAAAAACGTTTTAAAAAAGTGTTAAGCAATGTCGACTCTGACAAAACCAATACAATGTTATCCAAGGGAACAGCAAGAATTTCTCGAATTCAATACAAAAATGTGAAAGTATATATCAATAATATATGCAAACCAAAACATTCTTTAAGGGAACTGAACGCCATAAATATTAAACTTCTTTTTTAAAATTGTGAATCATTTTTATTTGGAGTTTGAAATATTCTTATTAACCTTTCTTCTAAGACTTTCTAGAAATGATATAAAAATGACTAAATTATCTTCGAAAATAAGAATGCTTAAGGTGTCCGCCTACCTTTAAAACATGATTTTCGGTCCAAAAGTCGATTTTTTTTATTTACGGTCTATTATTAAAGCTGTATTTCTTAGCTTTCTAGAACAGTTTCAATTTTGTTTCTATCTTTCTAGAACAGTTTCAATTTTGTTTCTTTTGTACATAGAACTTGAGTTATAAGCATTTTAATAATAGTCTGTGTCATTTTTTTAGAACTGGAAGTAACATTCTTCTACCGGAAATGGAACTTTAATGCTTGTGTTTTCATTGATATTTTACATAATATCACCATCAAAATATTACTTTTGGCGATGAATTCTGGTTAAAAACATGTGTATTCACATATGTGGTGTTTTTTCTTTTTACGTGTTTTTTATAAACACTGCACTTCAATCACAGTAATTTCCGACCCGTCAATGCTATGTGGTTGCGAATCATTTAGGTTGCATCCTATCCATCCTAGAAATTTGTTAACTGTACCGAGACACCTTGCATACATATAAAGTAATGCAATTCACATTTTGTCAAAACGCGCGAAAAAACATAACAGCAGGAGTTTGTTAAAGTACATTTGTGAAATTTACAATACATTAATTTATTCTATTATATTTTGGTAAATTTTTAATTTTAATCATTCGAAGGAATGCATAAATCATGCCTGCACGCAGTGGTAGCAATTGGGAATTAGAAGTGGAGGGGGAATAACAAAAAATAACAAGACATTCGGGGAGTATGAGGGAGATTGATGCGCAAAATTAAAAAAAAAAAAAAATTACAATTTACAAAATAGTAGATTTTCGGCGTTTTTTTAATGAATTTAGACAGAGATGTAAAATTTAACATTTTATACCAACTCTACTGTGGTTTAGCTTCAATACGAGGGTGTAGTGTATTTATTTATTTTGAAATCTTAATTAATACTCTACAAAAAAGCTTTAATAAAAAGAAAAATGTAACTTATTAATTTCAATAAAAATATTTCGATAAATTAAAATGATCCGCGATACTTCCATTAAAAAAGGTATGGCTTGTTTAGATAAAAAAAAAAAAAAAAAAAGAATGATAAATTGCGTAAATTTGGCCTGTGAGTTTACCAAATGCCTTATTTTATTCCTCAATACATCACAAAATATGCAAGAAAAATAAAAAATAAAAAGTATTTGTTCTAAAAACATTAATTAAATGTTCAAAATTTATTACATTATACAAAAAACGACATGTAAGTAAAATTCTTAGTCATCTGTTCAGCTTCTCTGTTTTTAAACAACTTTCATTTGTTTCGCCTGGCGTAGACTCCCACGTATTCATCCACCATGGCTACCCATTCCTCACGGCTTATGCGCGAATCTCCTATATTTGCTGGGGTGCTTTACGAAACGGTTTGCCACGATGCATGAGTTTAATAACCACTCACTTTTTTGCACGAAATGCAATGCCACACACAGTCTATGGCATTGCATTTCATGCAAAAAAAGTGATTGAATGAGTTCTCCAAAGAGTGAGGTGGTGTTTCCCCTAACCCGAAATGCCGCCACTGCCTGCACGTGACCTGCTGAAATTGCTGATGTGTTTCTCAGTTTGTGTAATCAAAACTGCATATTTTCCGAATATTAATCAAATTTCAAAAAAGTTTATTACAAATTTCTGGACAGTTATGTTGAAAAAAATGACAATTTGAAATCAATCTTCTTGGATCAGTTTTCCGATCTTTGAAAGTAAAATAAAACTATTAGTACTCATAAATTTGTGTTTATTTATTAATATCTTAATTTATTAACTATACCTTAATTTATTAATATCTTAAATTAATTATAGTTTTCATTAATTAATTAGATTAGATGAATCATATCAAATTACATTCTTGATCTTTTTCTAATCTTTTTTTTTTTGTTATACATTTAAAAGTGAAGAAAAGTTAAATATTACATCTACTAAATTTTTATAATATATATATATATATATATATATATATATATATATATATATATATA